>VDFB02136162.1:0-29889 GCA_007258455.2 Sequoia sempervirens
GCAAGTGGCATGCATCCATAGGTAATACATCACACAATACCTTGTCTTTGTTCTTGCCAATTGAAAACTCCACCCATGCTTGTTCATTCACCAAGACATGCTGACCCTTATTAAGCCATGTGACCTTGTAAGGGTTATTGTGAGGAATTCTTGCTAATTTTAGTTTGCTGACTGCCTCCTCTGACATAATATTGTCAGTAGAACCTGAGTCTATGATTACCTTGCACACTTTCCCCATCATCTTGCACTTTATTCTAAACAAAGACCTTCTTTGGCTTGGCTCTTCTTTGACAGGTTCTTTGATTAAAGTCCTTCTCATCATAGGATTCTCACCTTCCTCTAAGTTCAATGGTACTTCTAATTGTTTATTTTCTATAGCTGTTTCATCTTGAATCCAATTGGTTCTCTTATCTCCTCCATGAGAAGTGCTACCTTTCTCAGGACATCTATAGGTTGGGTGTCCCAATTGGTTGCAATGATAGCATTTCATGTTGGTGAAGTAACTACCTCTTCCTTGTCCACCACTTCTTGCTCTGGAGCTGAAATCTCTTCCTCTACCACGTCTACTAGAGCTTCCTTCTTGTTGTTCAGAAAATATGACTTCTCCTTGGGCTCTTGATTCTGAGCTTCTTCCACTATAGCTTCCTCTTTGTCCTCTGCTGTCTTTCCCTTTACCTCTACCTTTGGGGTTTTGTTCTTGTTTCTTTTTGCCTTTCTCTTCTATTTTCAAAGCCATTTGATAGCATTGGCGGACTGTTTTGAAGTTCACCAAACTCATATCTTCTTGGATAGACCACTTGAGTCCATTTAGATACCTTGCTAGCTTGATACTCTCATCTTCAACCACTTTTGATCTAAGGCACAATTTTTGAAACTCCTCCGTATATGTTTGAACATCCACGTCTTTTTGCCTCAGATTGTGTCTTATCCTATGCAACTGGACTTCATAATCATCAAGGAGATAATTTTTCCTTATCTTGGTCACCATTCCTCTCCATGAAACTATAGGACCTTTGCCTTCTTTCTCTCTTTCTGATTGTACAAACTTCCACCATGTGAGAGCTGCTCCTCTCAACCTTGACTTGGCCACCTTCACCTTTTTGGCCTCTGTTATGCCATCACACTCAAAGTGATTCTCAATGCTCTCAATCCAGTCTACAACTGAATCTGGGTCCATTTGTCCACTGAAAAGTGGCACACCTTCCAATGCTTTACCACTCAAGGCCTACAATGCCTTCAAGAATGGTTCCTCTGCAAGAATAGGATTAGGATTTGGAGCTTCCTCCTCCAATTCCACTTCTTTTTCCTTGGCTTCCTGCTCTTCCTTCTTCTTAATCTTGTCCTTCACAGTATCTGTTGTTTCTTGGACTTCATCCAGGAGTCTCTCCATCTGAGATATCCTCTCTCTGAGCAACCGGTTATCTTCCTCTTGCTCTTCTACCTTCTTTGCTAGCTCTGCATTTGTCACCATGGCTTCTTCCTCTGGTGTATTCTCTCCAACTGACTCAGTGGTTTGGCTCATTAATCACAAGCCTTGAATCCAACTCAAAGCTTTGATACCAATATGGTGTATTTAAAACCTCCAAGGTGTGCTTGCACTAATCAACTTGAAGACCTTTTCTTCTGTCTTCACTCAAGAACCTGATGGCCTCAGGATTCTAAACTGGCCTAGATCATTAACTAAGCTCTCCTCTAACTCTGTCACAAGAGTTAGTCTTCTTGTGCTTCACCTTGAAGGATTCAACACTCTTTGAAACTATTTACTTTACCTTGGACTTAGAAAAATCTAAGTGCCAACTTCTTCAACCTATTAGAACTACTTGCAGGGGAGATGAAGATGCTGTCTCCAAGCTTTTTGCAATCAAACTGATCCATTTTTCTTGGTGTCCACTCCTCAACATACCCGATTTCTTGAATTTGCCTTTTTAAGGGGCTAATCCTTGTAGCCCTTACTAGTCGGTTTTTAGCCTTTTCCTCACAAATTTGACACACAACCTAGTGATCAAATCACATTTCCTGACACCCTTTTCAGACTTTTAAATCTTTCAAAAGTTTTCAGGTCACTAACTGTTCCGTACAGTGCCTTCCTATAGTCTTGGAGTGGAGGCCTAATTGCCCTATCTTCTAGGGTATCTCTGTTCTTTATTTCCAAGCTCCTACCAAAAGTTTGATTTAAGCTCCAAACCTTTTGTCAATCAAAAATATTATCTAACCCTGCCATGAAACGTACGGATTCCGTACTGTGCTCACATCCCCTGCCTAAGTCCACAATTTTACCTTTCCAAACTCCTAACCGGGTATCTTAGGCTCGCCTAGGGTTTGGAATTTACAATCTTTGCTTGGCTCTTTGACACTACTGACTCTAAATATATACAAAAGGTAGACTCCTCTCCCATATTCACTATTTTCAGGGGAACCCCATGGACAAAGATTATGGGAGAGCCATGAGAAATCAAACTTGACTTTTCAAATCAAGAAAACTCCCTACAACCTTAAGCAATAATCACAAAACACAAAAGTAACTTAAAGCCTCTTGCCTACAAGGGAAAATACACTCTATACCATTCAAAAAACACAAAAAATAGTAAGAAAACTATATATACAGTAGCTTTTATATGACTGTCTCTCCAAAACTCGGGTAAACTCAGAAAATTCAGACTTTAACTATTCCTAACAATACAAAACTTAACTACCATGCATGTATTCTAAATCAAAGAACTATCTACAAGAGAAAAGAGGCTTGAGAATGTTAAATAATCCCAAATCCAACGCAGATCAGTGCATATTTTTCATAAACAAATGGTTGTCAGAAAACACACGTAGTTTTTTGTAAAACACAGAAAATGCAGAAAATTAAAAACTTTCTTCTATTCACCGAAGCCTCTCCTTACAAAACATGCTAACTAACTCTTTTACGATCCATTCCATCCATTTGGAATGCCATTACCATCATTCAAGGGCAGTGGCACGAGGATTTTCCTAATTTCAAGGGATTCTCCAAGACAAGTAAAGTGTATGCAAACTAACAAATTCCTCATGCAATCATGCCACTCTGCCTTTTACCTTCATTTTAGGACCTTGATCTCCTCAAACTCATACCAACCGCTTCTTGACTGCCCATGGCATCTTTTTAAACAATGATGATGCGGTTTCAATACACTAAATGCTTTGTAACATAATATATGTTGTCCTAAGCTAAATGCAACAACATTTTTCAACCTAATAACAAAGATGATGTTAATCCTAATGATTAACTCATCACACACAATTACAAGACCATCTAAGGTCCAAATCAAACAACCAAAATCCCTGACTTGGCTAAAGTCAGTACAAGCCAAAAATTGCAAACTAACATGAAGGAGTTAAACCAAGGTGCCCCTGCACCATTTGAGCATTGGCAAAATGTTTTGATTGATACTCAGTAGAGGGGGAAGACCTAAACCAAGGAGTGGTGTTGATGACAATGGTGATGGTGGGAGAAGTGGAAATGTAAGGGGAGTGAATCCTTGCGAGAGTGTTGTGGTGTTGAAAATTCCCCCTGGTCCGAACATGTCTCCCTCTTCTTGTGAGTTTGTGAGAAGAGGTGTTTGTGGTGCTCCATGAAAAGATGTTGATGATGGGTCATAATGTAAAGTGAGAGGAATGTTTTTGTGTAATGGGTTGTTGATTTTGTTTTGTTCCAAGGTGGTGTTTGCATCCAAGTTTTGATTGTTGACAAGGGGATGTGATTGAAGAGCATTAAGAAATGCATTTCCTTTGTTGACATTGGGTTGTGTTGGAGCAAACGATGTTGTGATTTGCGGGATGTTTTGGGTGATGTTTTGGGATGGAGGTGTAGATGAAATAGGGATGGTGGATGAGATCAGAGGAAATGACGTATCCACTATAGTACTCACATCAAAATCCGAAGGCAACTTGGCCCCTTGTTTTGCTAGTTCAAGCATGTATAACGAAGGGTTAAGTCTCATCATGATGTTGATGATTCTATGGTTGTTTGGATTTTGGAGCATTTTTGCCATTTCCTTGTGAGACATTCCGAAAGTGAGGTCCTCTCCTTGATTTTCTTCTTGTGGATTTTGCAATGATGAGAGGCTCAATGGATTGCTTGATTTAGCTGGATTCATTTCTGCATTTTTTTGGCTAAGATCGCTTGAAGCGGGTGTTTCTTTGTTGGCTTCCATACTCTTCTTGTATTGAGATCTCATTTGAACCATAAAACAAGGATCAATCCTTGAGAATATGAGAGATGAATCTCTTGATTCTTTGGATCAATCATTATTTTATGTCCCAAAGTATAAAGTTTTAGGATGCTTTTGAGGATGAAAGGTGATGATGATATGATGATGATGTTTAAGGATGGATGATATGGATGTTTTGGCTTTTGATAAATCTTGAATGAGACACTAGGCTTTTAGGACTTGTGGATTTTGATTTTGATTTTGGATTTTGAGATTTGAGATTTTGTCCTTGATTTTGATTTGGATTTTGAACAAAAAGACCCTAAGATGTTGGATGATGATCTAAGGAATAGCTTTGTTCAAAGGATGATAATTTGGATATGTGTGAGGATAAGGATGCATCTACCCACACCTATTCAAACAAGATGATTGTTTCACTAAGCATATGAAGAAGGATTCATCTACATACACCAAGCTAGACAATATGATTTTGATAATTTTGACTAAGTATATGCAAAATGATGCATCTACACATACCTAGCAAAAGATGTTTTTGCTAATGTTCTCAAGGATTTTGTCTCAATGATATTGATGATTTTGATTTTACCACAAAGCCTAGTATCAAGGATGATTTCAAGATTTTCCAAAAGGTGATAGTGAGATGGATTTTTGTTTTGATGCTTTGATGGATGGGTGAAAAATGATTTTGATATGTTTTGATCCTAAAATGAACCTAAAAGGATACACTTTGTTTGCTTAGACCTAGGTATTGAAGAGCATGCAAATGCTTCCTAATGACCTTTGTAACCAAGAAATGATTTGAACATTTAGATTTCCAATCAATGATTTGTGCTTTGGGATTTTGAGTCTTCAACACACATGAAAGTTCATTTTTGTTTAGCTTTGCTTAATGTCTTTATTTTACCAAAAACACTTTCTTCAATTAGGTTTTCAAACTAAGATGTCCAATGTCTTAATTTCTTCAAACCCCACAAGATATGTTATGTGGAAGTTTAATGAACTTAAGGCAAGGGTTTCCTATTGCTTACTTAAGAAGACAATTGAGTTGTCAAATGCTTAGAAACCTCTAAGGATGTGAATCCCAAAGGAAAGCAATAACATATGGATTGAGTCAATGTTATTTGTCTTCAAAAGGGGGTTTGAAATTTGGATGATGTTAAGTGTTTTTCTTTGATTTGTTTTTGGGAAAGTAATGCAACATCTAGCTTAATGGTACATTTTTCTTAGTGGGCTTGCCTCATGCCCTTCATAGAAGAGATGATTTTACATGCAACCAAGGAAAAATATAAAGGTATGATGAAATCCTAACCTCTATATTTCAACCAAGATTGGACATGGAAAGTAACTTCTTGGAATCTAAGTTCCAATGCACCACTTTGATAAACTCACTCAATGGATAAATAGGCCACTACAAAACAAGGGTTCTAGTTCATACTTTCCATTCGTAGGAGTTGACCCAACATGGCAAGAGTCCCCTTTCGGATCCATCTTGTTGGAGTCAACCGCGTGATATTGGCGTTTCTTCCAATATCCACATTTATATCCTGGCTGGAAATACTTTTGGCTTTAGAGTGTTACCGATTGAGCCATTCCCTTGCATGATTATTTTTTCCCACAAGGTGGGCCCTCTAAGATAAACAAAAGCAAGCAAAGACACAATCCATAACTCGATCCAACTTTGATAGCACAAAGAAAGATAATGTATGTGAAAATGCCCCCTCACACTTTCGCACCAATAGTTTGTTCAATTTTAAGCCAAATTGAAGTGTGGAGGTGATCACTTTATCTTCGCCAAAATCACCAAAAGGCCTTTTGATTCTCAAGATCCTTGGGCTTCGAGAGAGAGAAGCACATACATCATTTTCAATAGCTTTAGTTTAACTAAGTAACCACAAATCAAAGCAAACACAAATTAATTTTATCCTTCCAAAGAAATTGTGAGTTCGTTTTAAGCACCAAGATGAAGTGTGAGTTTTGATTGTTCAATTTGTTAATCCCAAACAAAATCTAGTAAGTTTGTAATCCTAAATTTCATTTTAGCCTTTGCAAAAAACCAAAGTGTTCTTTTTTAAACCCAAATGAAAGCTAGTGTCCTAAAGAAAGAAAGGATGACAAATTCTTGAAGAAGTGTTAAACAAACACTTAAGTGTTAAAAAACACTTTGATTAGACAAAATATCATCCCCATGCTCCTCTTTCTTTTGATTTCGATTCCCAACCTACAAAAGTGATCAAAATGTTAGATGAGATAAAAAACAAAAGGATATAGGGGTTAGATGAATCATTTACCAAAACACCTTAAAACTTAGCCAAGTTATCATGTGTTTTTAATTTAGATGCAAATTTGAAAATTTTAACTCATTAATAGTTAAGAAACAACTACACCAATGGATAGCTTATGAAATTCTACCCTATTTAAAAAAAAAGCATCAAAAACGACCTTCGTATGACCAAGATATGGTCATTTTAAACTGACTCATGGGCGCTAAAATAGTGATCATGGGCGCTATAACAGTGATCACGGGCACTATAATAGTGATCACGGGCGCTATAACAGTGATCACAGGCGCTAAAATGAGGATTTATGAACAAATTTGTAAAAAATGGCCAAAATTTTAAAAAATGTTTTGGAATTTGTCGATCAGCCCTCCTTCTAGCTCCAAAATGTGAACCCTCAAATCTATGTACCTGCAAAACAACATGATTAAACAAGTTAAAGAAGGAAATGCAAGCCTAAACATGGATTCCCCATGAGATTCATTAACATAGCTCAAATTAGGAAGAAAATGATGAAGAACACAATGAAATAACAAAAACAAGATTGAATCCTAATTAAGCATGCAAACTCTCAATCCCATGGGGGAATTGGTGCCAATTTGATGTGGAAATTTGGCCCTTTCCCAATCCCTAAGATGCAAGATTTGATATGTAGACTTGATGATGAACTTTGATCCACTTTTGATGATGAATGATGAAGACTCCAAGCCAAATCTGAAAAAAATCCTAACTAAGAACTCAAATGATGGATGAGAATTGCTAAGTATTTTAGCATGGTAACTTTGCTTGGAATGTGGATGATGAAATAAGGATATAATCTCTTTATTTATAGATTGATAAGTTGAAGAGATGTCCAAATTTGATCAATGTGGGACAAAGATTCAACCAATGATATGATGCCACTTGTCAACATGTGAGAGGATGAAGGTTGAGCAAGTTTTGAGGATTGTGCCAATAAATGCACAAATTTGAAATTCAAATTTGTTGAAATGACTTGAAAGGGGGGAAGAAAGAAAGCATTAAATGCCACTTGGCTCAAGGCAAAGGACATGTAAGAGATCTTAAATGCCTTGTTGGAAGGACTTATTCCCACTTGGATTTTGAATTCAAATTAGGGGAATATTCCTTAAAAGATGCCTTGTTGAAGGAAAATAGAAATTTAATAAATCAAATAAGTCTATTTTCATGTGCAAGTTGCAAAATCTAGAATTTGAGTGATTAGGATTAAATTAATCAGGATTTGATTAATTTAAGGGATATTTAGCTGATTTGACAATTTGATTTAGATTTTTGGATTAATTTAAATCAAAGAGAATATGATAAGAGGCTAATTAAATAAAGATTTTGATTTATTTAATAAAAGGGATGGTGTTAGATTAAATCAAATAAGGTTTTAATTTATTTAATTTAACAAATAGATTTAATTTTAATTAAATAAATTGGATTATTTAATTAAAGGGGATTACAAAATTAATTAAATAAAATTGATTTATTTAATTAACAAGAGATGATGACTTAATTAGATAAATGATTATTTATTTAATTAAGGGACGAATAGTGATGATAAGCTGAAGAGGTGATTCAGGATGAAACAATGTTAGTTAATTGGGATCAAGTGCATGAGATCAATTAGTATATTTTACGTGTCTACAAAATCTAATGATGTTGAAGTAGTTGGCCCTACTCTCTTTCATCATCAAAAAAATTTGTTGCTTCCCCATGTGTGATATCATAATTTATTAAAACCCTTACATCAGGGCCGAGATCACTGAGGTTCTGCCACATGACCAAACCATTCTGTTTAAACCCTTCATTAGCAAAAAAATTAGCTCACGCTGTTGGCTTCTTTGAAAGAATGAGTTATTTTGACTTTATCAAAATTAGATAAAAGAGATTTAGCCTTTTTGATCTAGCTCTTGATAGACCATGATGGAGGGGAATTCCCTAGGAGGCAATCAATAATGTTTTTGAGTCTCCTTCAAGCCATACAAATTTATATTCCTACTGACTGACAAATTAATCACTTGAAAGGATCCAATTTCTTCAACCACATGATTAGTTTGAGAACCAATGGGAGTTGCCACCACCACTAAGAAATTACCATTTGAATCCCTAGTCACACCTCCACTTCCAGCCAACCCCAGGTTTCCCTTAGCCACACCATCAAAATTAGCTTTAGTCCAACCACACGGAGGAAAAATCCAGCACACCCCTGTCCAGTCTCTTTTAGCAGGTTTAGAAGTCCTTGACACATAATTTTTAATCTTCCATTCCTTGGATATCTTTAAGTCATATGGAGTGCATAACACTGCCTCCTTTTAATTCTCTTGTTGAGGAATGATATTAAAGTTTTCAACAATTATCCTGAAGGTTTTTTCAAACATATTGTTCTCTGAAGTTTCCTTGTCCTTGAAGAGTCTATTATTCTATTCTTTCCACACACCCCATGCTATATAGGGGAAAGTAAAAGCCTATAATATTTGAATAAAAGGATTCAAAGGAGCTTTCCATTGAGACAAGAAGTCTTCAATAGTAAAAGGAAACACCCATGATATATGTTCTAGAGAGTCATAAACTTACCTCATATAGCAGTAGCAAACGGACAATAGAGAAATAAGTGATTGGTAGACTTCGCCTCATTCTTGCAAAGATAACATCTATTAGGTATTTGGAATCCATGCTTACAAATATTGTCATCGTGAGCACTTTGTTTTGAAGAAGGATCCAAAAAAAAAATTTGACTTTAGGGGTCAGATGTTTTATCCATGCTCTGGACCAAAAGGGAGAGGGGGATTGAGAAAAAGACAGTAGAGAGACAACCAAAGAAACATATTAGTTTCCCAAAGGGTTATCTATCCAGACTAAGAGGTCATCCTGCCAATTCAAACCCATCCTAACAGCCAGCAAAGAAGAGTGGGTCAAAGCAAGCTTCGGGCTAGGCAAGCGTAAGTCCACCTAGCCCAAATCACACCAGCAGTCCTTAACTTGAGTACCAAAAGTCATTTTGCAAATGTCAACCCACCTGTTAAACCTCTCATTGTTAATTAGGGGTTCCTTTAGCAACCATCTATCCTCCCAGAACTTGTCTTGATTTCCACTTCTTATATTCCATCCAACACCTAAGTCCACAATCTTTCTCCCAGTGATCATATCATTCTAGCATGCTGATCCACGGGGTAGAGAGGGAGAATCTAGCAGGGCCTTAAGAGATCCACAATTAGCCATATATTTACTTTTTAAGATGTCTTTCCATTCCCCATTAGATGAAAAGGACCTCCATATTTGCTTAGCAAGAAGCTTCTTATTCAACATTCTAATATTTCTTAGACCCAGACCACCCATATTCTTCATCCTAAAGACAAGATCCCATCCAATAAGAGGCATTCTCTTTCTTTCTTCAACCCCTGAACAAATATTTTTTTTATGGAAATTTTCAATAGCATCAACATATTCAGCAGGGATTTTGGAAAGACTTAAGGAATAAATTGAAAGGTTCTAAAGAGGAGCTTTGAGGAGCTAGAATTTTCCTACTTGACTAAGAAGAGCTCCTTTCCATCCAACAAGCTTTTTGCTAAACCTATCAACCAACGAACTCTAAAAGGAGTCAGGAGGTTTAAGGCCTAATGATAGTCCAAGATAAATGTAGGGTAGGGATTCCACTCGACAACCCATAATTCTAGCTATCTTGACCTGTCTGTGATCGGGGGTGTTAAAAAAGAAAAGAGAACTTTTCAATCTATTGACTGACTGACCAAAATCTCTCTCATACTCATCCAAAATTATTTTCAGATTCTTAGCTTCAATCACCATAGACCTCCCCATCAGCATGGTATCGTCAACAAACTATTGATGAGAGCAAATCAGATTACTAGAAGAGGGCCTTATTCCCACCAATGAACCTTGGTCAATCAATCTTTTCAAGTTACACCCTAGACATTCTGCCATAATAGTGAATAAGATGGGGGAGATTGGATCTCCCTGTCTTAAACCTTTCAAATTCTAGAAAAAATGTGAAGGGGATCCATTTAGCATAATAGAGATAGAGGCTGTTGAAACAAGTTGCTCCACCATCTGAAGGACTCTGATGTTGAATCCAAATGCTCTCATAATTTTAAGCAAGAATTTCCAGTCCACACAGTCATAGGCTTTCAATATATCCATCTTTAAAAGAAAGCCTTTAGTTTAGGATTCCATAAGGGAGTGGATATTCTCATGGACAATAACAATATAATCAAGGATCTGTCAACCAGGAACAAAGCCATTTTGTTTGGGAGAGATCAATGAGGGAAATATTAAGAGAATTCTAGACGTCAGAACCTTAGAAATAATTTTATAGAAAGAATTATAGATACTTATAGGTCTAAAAGATTGAAACTCCGTCGCTCCAGGTTTCTTGGGAATAAGGACCAAGAAAGTAGCATTAAGTTCCTTTAGGAGACTTCTTGATCTAAATAACTCTTTGACTACATTCACAACATCCTCTTCAACAAGATCTCCCAGAAATATTGAAAGAAAAACATGGGAAAACCATCAAGGCTAGGGGCCTTGTTCCCTTCAAAGGAAAAGACAACTTTTTTAATTTCTTCCCTTGAAGGAATAGCAGCTAGCATGGTATTATCTTTCTCCTTAACTAAATTAGGGATGGCCACTAAGAGGTAATATTTCTCTTTATGGATGATTCCTTTGTTAGCTGAGAGAAGGTTACTAAAGAAAAGGACAACTTGTCTTCTAATATCATCCTCCTCCTTGAACCGATTGCCATTACTTTCAATGTGAGAGATTCTATTGGCTTCCCTATGTTTTGATGTAGACAAATGAAAATATTCAGTGTTTTCATCTCCAGCAGAAGGCCACATAGCTCTAGATATTTGTCCCCAAAAGTCCTCCTCTCTAGCTATGATTTCATGCATTTTAATAAGCACCTCATTTTCTTTTTCCCTGTTATTATCAATATATCCTTCCCTCTGGATTTTATCCTGAATCTCCACCAACTCCATTTGAATATTGGATTTGATTCCAAAAATGTTGCCAAAGGTCTCTTTTTTCCATTTTCTTATATTACATTTAACTTCCCTTAATTTCTTAGCCACCATAAACATGGTAGTCCCAGGGACATCAATATTCCACCATTTCCTTATTTCCTCAAAAATCTAAGGATGGGAGAGCCACATTCTTTCAAATCTAAAGGGAAAGTTCCTCTTCTCCTTTAATGGATCTAGCACAAAACTTATAGGAAAGTGATCAGAACCCACCCTAGAAAGAGATTTTGAGGAACAATAATAATTTAAGAACCATTGATCTGAAATTAATGTTCTATCTAACCTTACTTGGATCAAGTCCTTACTAGTTCTTCAATTCGACCAAGTAAAGGAAGCTCCCTGCAGATCCAAATCAATCAGTGTCTGGTTATTAATGAAATCCAGAAGATCCATTCAGCTCTCCAAATTAGCCTGGGAGCCTCCAAACTTCTCATCATCCTAAAAAAGGGGTATTATAGTCTCCCATAACGACCCAAGAATCATTATTAAAAATCATGCGAAAGGTATCAAGCTCCTTCCAAAACAACCTTCTAGCTCCTATCCCATTAGGGGCATAGATGTTAGACTGAATCCAACAAAAAATGTCTCTAATATGGGTAAATCTGGTGGCCACATGATTAGTACTTTCCAGCAAGGAAAATTCTCTAGGATGTTGTTGAAACTATTATTGTTTCATTTAAGGTGTCAGTGTGTATGTTTGTACATTCATTATGTACATGTATCTTTGAGGTGATGCATTTATCTAAATATGGATATGTCCAGTTTTTAATATCAATATAGTTATTTTCTTCTTGTCTGGTGTGATTGCCACGTACTCTTATATCTGCATAATTGGTATTCGCTATTCTCAATGTTTATATGCCATTGTTCAGTGTTGTTCTCGAGATTTGGCTATATCATTTCGTATTCAACCCACAGTATAGTAGTATACATCATAGAATTTACGTTGTTATCAATAAAATTGTTGAATGTTGGCCTATAGCTCTAGCAATATTCTTTGCTTTCCGATAGGGTTCTCTTGGAAAAAAGAATTTGCTAGGTCCCTGTTCAGTCCATTATTGTCCCATTTACGATATGAGTGTGTATGTTTGCATATGCATTTTCTACATGTATCTTTGACGTTATGCGTTTATCTGTATATAGATATGTCAAGTTTTTTATATCAAACACAAAAAATCACACTAGCAAACCCATACAAAACCATAGCCACATAGCACTAACCATAAACAAAACAATATTGCTTTTAACAAACAATATATTCTTCTTTGAACAACACCCTATTGAAAATGAGACAATATAGAATTTTCAATAGGACCTTATTGAAAATGAGACAATATAGCCTAAGGTAGACAACAACAATAAAAAATGCCTTATGGAAATCAACATAAACTGTATAACGTTAAATATTTTAAAGCTACACAACAACAATCAGCAATGCCCTACTGAAATCAACATAAATTGTCTAATGTTAACTATTTTATTGCATTGTAACCATATCCACAAAAATGCAATTTGGGTTGAACACCGAACCAGATGCAAAGACCCACAAAACACAAAAAGTCAGAGTTACAAAGCCATGCAAATATATACTATTTTCTTAGCACCACTTTATCGAAACTTGAAACAATATAGCCTTTTAAATAGTACCTTGTCAAAAATGAAACAATATAGCATAATCTAGGAAACTACAATCAACAATACCTTATTGATCAATATCAACATAAATTGTATAACATTAACTATATCAAAGATCGACAACAACAATCAATAATGCCCTATGGACATCAACATAAACTGTATAAGGCTAACTATTTTATTGTGTTGCAACCATAGGGATAAAACACAAGGCATAAGTCAAACAATATTCGTTTTAACAATGGCCCGCATGGAGGAACCCACAGAACACAAAAAAACACAATAACAAACTGATGCAAAATATAGTCTTTTCTCAACAACACATTATAAAAAATGGAACAATATAGCTTTTTGATCAGAACCTTATTAGAAATGAAACAATATAGTGCAAGATAGAGAACAACAATCAATAATACTCAAAACCCATTCAAAACCATAGCCACAAAGCCCATGCTTGCACAATTGGCGTTCCCTATTTGAATGTTTATATGTATGTGTGGGCGTGTATGTGTCTATATGGTCATTTCCAATAAGGTGTTGAACATGAATAAACAAAATTCTATGTTGTTGTTGAAACCATTATTGTTTCATTTGAGGCTTCTATTTTGTGGTTATGGTTGCAACGCTGTACAGTTTATGTTGTTCTCCATAAGGCATTATTGACTGTTGTTTTGTAGCTTTGGTTATATTGTTTCATGTTTTTAAATGCAATTAAATAGTGCATGTTATATAGTATATGTTGTTATATGAAAGGCACAGTCAACTGCTGTTCTGTGGCTTTGGCTACATTGTTATATTTTTGATAAGGCGATGTTCAAACCAATATTGTTTCATTTATTCTTTTCGTGTGGTGCTGATGGTTGCAAGGAAATTTAATAGATGTGAATGTTGATACATATGTTAAATAGGGTGACATAACTATATAACCAAACCACACAAAATAAAATGAGGACCATAATGTAAAAGTGATACAAAACTATAAGCCACATAAACAATGCAAAAGAAAAGAAGTGTATCTTTTTTTGTTTAACATTATAAGTTGGTGTCCAATGTCTTATATGTTTTTTATTGCGAATTCTTTTGCTAGCAAAGCTAAGTATATATGGATGTTGTATTCATGTCATTTCACATACATACATATCTGCACACAGGAAAAGAAAAAGGAAAGCCCACAAGAGATGGAAAAACCTCTAGAACATAAAAAAATCCATAGTGCCAAACCCAATTAAAATCATCACCATAAAAGGCGAACCATAGATCAAACAATATAGTCTTTTGTAGAGTACAATCAGAAATGCATATATATGTGCATCTACCTTCATATATATATATATATATATATATATATATATATATACACACACATATATATACACATATATACATATATATATACACATATATACACATATATATACACATATATACATATGTACACACACACACACACACACACATATATATCGGTGTAGCTTTTGTTTTGCAATTGCATATATATGTATTGCATATGTAGGGATCTGTTGCTTGGAAATATATAAACAAGAAAAGTATGTGTTACATTTGTTGTGCTTCATTTCTCTTTCACTGTGTGCAACTATACATGTATGTGAAATTAGATGTAAAAAAAAATCATATATACGGCTAGCCATGTTTATTGTTTGGGGAAACTAAAGTTAAATACACCTTTTTAGTTATTGGTTTCTTTCAGCCTCAAAAAAGGAATCAGAATGGTAGGCTGTATAGTAAGTGCAATAAGGAACATTGATATCACCATTGGTCAGAGTGGTGGGAGATGTATGTACTATTTTGTGGTAGGAATGCATAGGTTGTCCACTAGTGGATTCAATGGTGATATTAATGTTTATTATTGCACTTAATATACAAGTTGTCGTAGATATGAGTGTTGGTTGCATCTAATTTCACAGATATACATATTTGCACATGGATAACATCATATGGGACACAACAAAAGAAGGAAAAATAACATGAAATGTATAACATTAACTATTTTTTTTGCATTGGAGCCATCACTACAAAATGGAGGACATAGATAAAACAATGTAGGTTACAATAGTGGCCCAATCAATGTTGATGCCACAATGGCAAGCTCCTATGAAGGTGCAAGTTCAACTAGCCATTATTAAGCTTTTGTGAAGGTGGTTGGAGGTTATTTTGGTGTTTTTGCATGGGGTGATGGTTGGAAAAGCAATACATGGAAGCCATAAATCAAACAATATTCGTATTAACAAATAATATAGTCTTTTCCGAACATCACCTTATCAAAAATTGAAACAATATAGCCCTTTTAACAACACCTTATCAAAAATGTAGCGATGCACCCTAAACTATAGTGCAACAATCAAGAATGCCTTATGGAAATAAACATAAACTATATAGTGTTCACTATTCTTTTTCGCTGCAACCATAGCGACAAATCGAAAGCCATGAATCAAAAATTCTTGCCCCTGCCAACACCTTATTGATAATGAACCAATATAGCCAAGGCTAGAGAACAATGAACACCAATGCCTTGTTGAAAACAAGAAAAAGTGTATAAGATTAACCATTTTATTGTGTTGTAGCCATCACCACAAAATAATAGATACATACATATCTGCATGTAGGGAATGATAGGCTATACTTTAAATGTTATATGGAAGATTGATGTCACAATTGACCACAGTGATGGACAGTGCCTTGTTTTGTTGTGTTTCAATTTGTTTCTCCTATGTATAGATATGTCTATATGTCATATTAGATGCAAACAATATTGATACATACTGAGACATCCTTGGAATGATAAGTTTTATTTTAAGTGTTGTATGAAACATTCATGCCCCCTTTGATTGTAGTAATGGACAATGTATTTCCCCTATGTGCAGATATGTATGTATGTCATAGTGGATGCAAACAACATTGATACATACTGATTGCTATGTTTATTTTGTTGGGACATTATTGGAATGATAAGTTGTATTTTAACAGTTATATGAAACATTGATGCCACCATTGGTCACAGTGATGGACAATATATGTTCTAGGTTGGTTGTTTTGGAAGAAAAAAAACTATTTTTGAAATGATTTACAAAGAGCTTTCTAAATGTGCCTTTTTTATATTATTTGTTTTCGGTCATATTGTTAATGTCTCCATAGAAAATTTAAAAGATAAAAAAATTTAAATAAAAAAATGGGAATGGAGCTCGTCAGCCTTTGTTACTTTAATTGAATCTTCAACTCTTGTGTTTTTGTCATAGTAGAGCTCGTGGCCAGCTGCCGGCATTGCAACTCTGACCTTTTTAAAGAGTAGACCCAACAATGTTGGTGGACTCTAGCTCTCCCCAAGCTGTTGGACAACCCTTGGGCACCAATCCTGTAAGTCTGTTCCTTGTTTACTTTTTGTTACTGACAATTGTATTGTCTCTTTTCCATGTGCATTCAGAGAACTGTTAAAATGCTTTGCTTGCATTGGTAGCACTAGTTGTAGTATATAGTCTAATTTATTTATATTTCAGGTATTTATGTGTCCTTCAAATTTTTGTTTGCTAGTCATTTGGGAGTATCCTATGTCGAGCTATTTATGTGTCTTTCATTTTATTGGAGTTGCATATAACTTTATTTTTTTTTATAATATTTCCTATGCGACATTCAATGATGATTGTCGTCTATGTTCTGCACAATACTTTTGTGATTTAGCTTGAGTCTACCTGGACACATATATATCTAGATTTATACTTGTTGATAAACATAATTGCATTTAAATTTATACATATATATATTCATACATGCATTGTGAAGTATAGGTGTTGATAACTATGCATGTTGTCGTGCTCAAGCTACCACTTTGCACTCAACAATGCCTTATTGAAAATAGCATAAAGTGTTGAATTACTATGCTAAGTTTTGAATGCATCCTATTATTGCAACCACCACACAAATATGCAGCCCATAGATGAACTAATTTTGGTGTCACAAGCTGTGCCAAGTGATATTTATTTCATTTTCTCAGGGAACAGACATATGTATCTAGATTTAAAATTATCTATATTTGTTCTTGCACCTATTGATAGGTCACTGTTGGAAAAATAATTTTCTAGTTCTTTATTGAAACCATGATTGTTTCACTTAAAGCTTTTGTTTTGTGGTGATGGTTGCAATACTATACAATTTATGTTGTTTTCTACAAGGCATTGTTGAATATTGTTCCCTATCTTTGGCTATAACTTGGAGCTCCAGAACAATAGTCAACAATGCCTTTTTGTAAATAACACAAACTGTTTAGTTGCTTTAATAACTTTATAATGCTAAATATTATTGTGGACCATTTTATTGCTTGTTGTGTCTGTATATGTGGATTATTTTATTTCTTTACAACTGTCACCGCTACATGAAAACCATAAATGAAATAATATGCTCAAAGCTATTCAACAACAACCAACAATGTGTATATATGTGCATCTAACATCATATATATATATCAATATAGCTTTTGTTTTGGAGCTGCATATATATGTATTGCATGCATTGGATGCATATGTATGAATGTGTTGTTTGGAAATATGTAAACACAAAAAGTGTGTGTTTCTTTTGTTGTGTTTCATTTCTCTTTTGTTGTGTATAGATATGTATGTATGTGAAATTAGATGTATGCAACATTGATATATACTTCTCAGCATGGCTATTGTTTGGGGAATCTAAAATTAAATGCAACTTTTCAATTCTTATTTCTTTCAGCCTTGCAAAAGGAGTTGTTAGAATGATAGGTTGTATAGTATGCATAATAGGGTACATTGATTTGACGATTGATTAGAGTGATGGACAATGTATGTTCTTGCTCGGGGGTTTGGTGAGAGACATTGAGGCTCCATGAACCAATATGGTAGGGTATAGAGAAAGCCTCATTTTTTTCTATTTCATTTTATATTTTATATGTGTGGATCTGTGTGTTTTTGAATTTGATGTAGACAAAATTCATATGTATGAAGTCCACCTATGGATATATATGTGTGTTGTCTACATGTATAACTTTGGATGCATATATATTTGTATAGATCTTCCTTTCAAAGCATATATGTAGACTCTTTTATTGATTTCCACCCATTGTTACTACATGGAAATCATAAATCAAATAATATTTTTGCAGCCATTCAACAACAATCAACAATGTGTATATATGTGCAGTTAACTTTGGAAACATCTATATCGATGTAGATTTTGTTTTACAACTCCAAATATATGTGTTACATGTGTTGGATGTATATGTAGGAATCTGTTACTTTCAAATATATAAATGAAAAAAAAGTGTGTGTCTCTTTTGTAGTGTTTCATTCCTCTTTTCTCCTACGTAGATATGTGTGTATGTAAAATTAGATGTAGAAAACATTCATATATACTCCTCACCATGTTTATTGTTTTGCAAAGATAGTTGTTATTTGTTTCATCCTCAGAGAAGCATCCTTACAATAATAGGTTTTATATTAATTGTAATAAGGAAGATTAGTTTCACTATCCATCACAGTGGTGGAAAATGTTTGTTCTTGCTTGGGGGTTTGGTGAGATCCTATGGGGCTCCATGACCCAATAAGGAAGGGTGGAGAGAAACCCTTCTCTTGTTCTTGCTCATTTTACTTTCCCTATGTACAAATATCTATGTTTGTGAAATTAGAGATAGACAATGTTCATCTGTACATGCAGATATGTATCTATGTCAAGTTAGATGCAGATAACATTCATATATACTCCTTGTTATGATTACTCTTTTCATAAGATAATTACAAATTTTATTTTATCTATGGTTTCTATCTGTTGGGAATGGTTGGGAAGTGATAAAATAGTCCATGTTGTTCATGATAAGCCATTGTTGGTTGTTTTTGTATGGCTTCAAGGATAGTTGTTATTTGTCTAGGCCTCAATAATTATTTGCTCAATGTTTCATATGACACTTAATATACAACCTTGCATTGTAACAAACACTTATTGAGGTTTAGACAGATAATGATTATGGTTCAAGAAGAATATGGACTATTTTATTACTTTGCAAACATTTCCACCACAGAGGAACCATACAAAAATTAATGTTGATTCCAGCTGGTGTTTAATTTAGCTAGCATTCTCTATCGATGCACCAAATGATTTTAAGTTTTAATTCAAGAAAAATCTGTCACCTTTTTTCCCGAGTGGAATGGCAATGCCAGGAGGCTTAAAAACTAGGAAGGATGAGAAAAATTCCAACCAAAGTTCACACAATAGGGGTAAACCACACATCTTACCATCCCCATAAATTTTCTCTTTGATGCTTGTAGATTTAATCTCCTTTTGTTGGCTGAGTGTAGAGTATATTTCTCCTACATGTTAGCTCCTAAAGTTAGATCAATGGTGGCATCAATCCTCCATATGACACTTAAAATACAACTTATCATTCAAAAAATGTGCCAACAAAATAAAGATAGGGATCACTGTGTATGAATATTGTTTGCATATACTATGACAGACATACATATCTGTACATAGGGAGAATATATTTTCCATCACTGCAATCAATGGTGGCATCAAACAAAAAATCACAATAACAAACCTATGCAAAAATATAGTCTTTCCTCAACAGTACCTTGTCAAAAATCAAACAATATTGCCTTCCCAACACTCTCTTATAAAAAATGAAACAATATACCCTAAGCTAGAAAACAACAATCAACAATGCACAAAGCCCATCCAAAACCATAGCCACAAAACCCATGCAAAATGATAGCCACAAAACGCCAAACATAAACAAAACAATATTTCTTTTAACAAACAATATATAGGCTTTTATCAACAATGCCTTATCAAAAATTGAAACAATACAGCCTTTCCAACAACACTTTATCAAAAATGAGACAATATACCCCAAGCTAGGCAATAACAATCAACAAAACCTGCATAACGTTAACAATTTTATTTCGTTGCAAACATAGCCACAAAATGAAGGTGATAAACATAAACCCACAAAAAAAATGTAGTGGTAAAGCCATACGAAAATATACTATTTTCTCAATACAAGCTTATCAAAAATTCAAACAATATAGCCTTTTCAACAACGCCTTTTCGAAAATGAAACAATATAGCCTAAGCTAGAGAACAATAATCAACAATTCCTAATGGAATCAAACATAAATTGTATAATTTATTAACTATTTTACTCCATTGCAACCATAACCACAAAATGAAAGCCATAAATAAAACAATATTGGTTTTAATAGCAACTCAGATGGAGAAACCCATGAAACAAAAAGATTCATAGTAACATACCCATGCAAAACCATAGCCACAAAAAGTGAACCGTAAATGAAACAATATTTATTTTTACAAACAAACTATATAATCTTTTCTCAACAACACCTTATCAAAATTTGAAATAATCAACAGTGCCTTATCAGAGATCAAATAATATAGTTTGCCACAAACCGCTAACCACAAACAAAACAATATCACAAAGGGTTTTCCCAATATGCATGTCTTTGTGGTTCCTTCTAACACATCTCTTCCCACTAGCTTTCTCCACCCTGCCATGTTTCTCAAAGCCTAGAAAAAACTACATAACGTTAAAAATTTTATTTTGTTGCAAACATAGCCACAAAATGGAAGCCATATAGAAAAACCCACAAAAATTCACACTAACAAACCCATGTAGAAATATACTATTTTCTCAACAAAATATTCTCAAAAATTGAAAGAATATAGCCTTGTTTGCATCTACTATGACATACATAGATATTTGTACATATGGCACATTCATTGTCCATCACTCTGATTAATAGTGCCATTGTCGAGACTTTTGTATTGCTTTTGAAGTCATTTCCCTGTGCAAAAAAAAAAAAAAATCCTCCAACAACCTTCATAGAAACTCCACAACGGATGGTCGGACTTCCACCTTCACAGAAGGTCATCCTCTTGGCATCAACATTTACTATTGTATGGTATCTGTGTAGTGGTGATGGTTGTGCCAACACTTGCCATTCAAAACCTGAGAAGAAGTGGTGAAAGTCTTAGCAATTTTCAATAAGGTATTGTCGGGTGTTCTTGTGTGGCTTTACCTACTTTCAAAGCTATGAGCCAGAATTGTGAGCTTCTTTGAAGGTTGAAGTTTGAACAGCCTTTCCAACACATGTATCAATATGTATCTATATCTATAACTTTCCATTCATCTATATATGTATATTGTCTACATGTAATGCCATGCACATATATTTCTACATGTACTTTTTTAGTCTGTATATTTCTAAACAGTAAATTTTTACATATATGCATCCAATGCATGATACTGGATTGTATTTGTTGGCATATTTTTTAAGTGTACCTTTTTAGTTATTATTTTTTTCAGCCTCAAGAAGGAGTTGTTGGAATGATATGTTGTATATTAAATGTGATAAGAAAGATAGGTTTCACCATTGATCAAAGTGGTGGACAATGTATGTTCTTGCTCGGGGGTTTGGTGAGAACCCATGGGGCTACATGACCTAATATGGTAGGGTGGAGAGCAGGCCTTCTTTTGTTGTGTTTCATTTCATATTTGTTATTTGATGTTTACCTGCACTGTAGGTCTTGATGTTGGTGTTTGCAAGCACCTTATTGTCTTCATCGTTATATATGCATATGTATATGTATTTGTATATATGCATGTATAATAAAAAAATGTACAACTAGTTAAATGAGTAACAAAGCATCAACAACAGAAAGGAAAGTTCTTTTTATGTCAGAAGCACTCCAAAGAAAGAAAAGGAAACAGATGTCTAGTCAACATAAATTATAACAAAAATCCAAAGTCACAATTAGTCATGGTTGTTTTCCATTCAAGGCAATATGCCAATTATCTCTAGAGAGTCTTGCCTGGAAGGGAAATGGCACACAGATCTCATAGCAACAGCTTGCACTCACCTTCAAAGTTAATTCTTGAAACTTTGATTATTGTTGTGTTGACCCTTGTTTCTAAATTATGGGTCTGAGTTTTAATAAGAACAATGAAAAAAATCATTTGAATATTGTCTACATCTAATTCCATGTACATACAATTATACATGTACTTTTTTATTGTGTATATTTCGAAACAGCAAATTCCTACATATGCATCCAATGCATGATGTTGGATATTATTTGTTGGCATATTTGTTAAGTGTACCTTTTTAGTTATTATGTCTTTTAGCCTCAAAAAAGGAGTTGTTGGAATGATAGGTTGTATATTAAGTGTGATAAGAAATATTACTTCCACCATTGATCAAAGTGGTGGAAAATGTATGTTCTTGTTCAGGGGTTTGGTGAGAGACCATAGGGCTCCATGAGCCAATATGGTAGGGTGGAGAGCAGGCCTTGTTTTGTTGTGTTTCCTTTCATATTTGCTATTTGTTGTTTAGCTACACTGTGGGTCTTTACATTGGTATTTGCAAGCACTTTATTGTCTTCATCGCAATGTATGCATATGTATATGTATATATGCATGTGCAATTAAAAAAGTGTAGTTTTTTTAGATGGACGTTGCAATGAAGGAAAGCACGATGAATAACCATAAGCAGCAACAGTGTTACCCTCTCCTTTAAAGAGTGCATCGCACTTTCCATTCCTTGTAGTCTCCATAAAAAATTCAGTGCATATGCATAGATACATTTACATATACATATGCATATATGTATGCTTTTTTTACCCTCCATAAGGCACTATTGAAAAAAGAATTGCTACGTGTGCAGGTTTTTATTTTAATTTTATTTGCACATGGTTTATATTTCCAAGTAGAAAATCCTTGCATATGCATCCAATGCATGATGTCAGTTGCGACAACTTGACTACTATTCCTTTCAGCCTTAGAGAAAGGATTTGCTAGAATAATAGCTTCTATATTGACTGCGATAAGCAACATTGGTTTTTCCATTGATCATAGTGGTGGACAATGTGCATTCTTGCTCGGAGGTTTGGTGAGAGCCCATGGGGCTCCATGACCCAATATGGTAGGGTGGTGAGCATGCCTCGTTTTGTTGTGTTTTTTTTTATATTTTCTATTTGTTGTTTAGCCGAATTGTGAGTTGTTAAGTTGGTGTTTTGCAAGCACATTCTTGTCTTCATCGTAATATATGTATATGTATATATGCATGTGTAATAAAAAATGTGAAGTTTTTTTAGATGGAGGGTGTAATGAAGGCACGATGCACAACTATAGGCAACAACAATGGTACACTCTTCTTTAAAGAGTGCATCGTAACTTCCATTCATTACACTCTCCATCAAAAATACATTGCATACATGGATAGATACATTTGCACATATGTATGATTTGGTTGTTTTCAATAAGTCACTATTGGAAAAAGTATTTGTGTGCATGTGGGTTTTCTATTTTTAAATTTTATTTTTTGGACCATGGTTTTATATTTCCAAGCAGAAAATCTCTACATATGCATCCAATGCATGATGCCGATTGTGACGCCTTGGCTATTATTCCTTCCAGGCTCAAAAAATAACTGTTAGAATGAAAGGTTCTATATTGGGCGTAATAAGCAACATTGGTTTCACCATTGATCATACTAGTGGACAATGTATGTTCTTTCACAGGGGCTTGGTGAGAGCCCATGGGGCTCCATGAACCAATATTGTAGAGTGGAGAGTAGGCTTTCCTTTGGTATATTTCATTTTATATTACCTATATGTTCATTGGTTGCATTGTTGCTTTTTAAGTTGGATTTTGGAAGCACTTTTTCATCTTTGTTGTGATGTATGCATATGTATATGTATATGTGTATAGGCATATGCAATGAAGGAAGTGAAGTTATTTTAGATGGAGGGTGCAAGGGAGGAAGGAACAATGCATAGGCATAAGCAGTAGCGGCGTTACATTCTCCTTCAAAAAATGCATCATACCTTCCCTTCCTTACACTCTCCAATGAAAATGCATTGCATATGGATAGATACATTTACATATATATATATATACATATATGTATGCTTTCTTTATTCTCCATAAGGTATTGTTGAAAAAAAGAATTGTTGCGTGTGTGGGTTTTCTTTTTTTGTACATGGCTTTGTTACTGTGGATTCTTTTGTTTTGTGATTTTTCCTCCAGGCCACTCTTGAAACCAATATTATTTCATTTATGGATTCTATTTTTTGTCAATGGTTGGAACAAAGTAAAATAGTTAATTTTATATCTAGTTTATATTGTTTTCCATTGTGAATTCTTGAGTGTTGTTATCTACCTTTGGCTATTTTGTTGCATATTCGATTAGCTTGACCCCTTTACTTATGCCATTTCCCTATAAGTTGGTGTTTGCAATTTTTTTATTATTTTCCTCATATTATGATTGTAGGGTCCTTAGCCTTGTTCAAGTTCCAACCTTGCATTAAGTGTGGACCATAAAAAGGAAGCAAAATGCTAAAGAAACCAGCTTTATTATGTGCACCATAGAGACCAAATTTGTGTAGGTCATCGATCCAAGTAATTGCAACAAAGAGGCACTGTAGATCAAACTAACTTGGCCCCACATGTCCAAATATGCACACCATAATTGCAGCCAAACTCACTAGTAGAACTTGTTGGCTACTGTAGCCCCACACCCCCCATCCCTTGCCAACTTCCACACAGCCATCACAATGAAGTCACCTCCACAATAGGTGGTTGTACACCTCCACAAATTCTTGCCAAGCATGGCTTGCCATCTATTGGAAAAATGAAGAAGAACATATCATTTTGTTTTTTTGTGATGTCATTGTTGTCACCATGATATATGAATTGCAATTGCAAGATCAAGTTTGAAGTTGTTCCTATATTCTAGTCCAGTATCTGAACCGATATTTTGCTTACATCCTCTGGTATTTTGGTCCACAATTGTTTTCCGGTGATTACTATTGCCTACGGTTTTGGGAAATGGTTTTTAGACGTCGGTAGCACATACTTTCTAGATCTCACATATCCAGATGCTCATATGGTGTATCAACATTACACTAGTGTTTGCAAGTTTTCTATTAGCTTTATCCTTGGCAAACCTAATGGATGTATTGTGTAATGGTGAATTATTTTTTGTTATTTGGATATATGTGCGACCTATTTTAGGTCCATGCTGACTTGATGTAGTGTGTTAGATGTGTGAATTACCTTTTGAGAATATTTTGTGAAAGCTTGAAGCTAACAAGTTGGTATTTTTGGTGAATAAGAAGCACATCTAATTAGGCCAACCTAATTGATGCCTGAAAAGAGATCAAATATATATATTGGATAATATTTGAACTTTCAAAAGGTAATTTTTTGTGTTGTGAATGAAAATGTGAAGAAGAGTGAATATGATGAAGTGTGTCAAGTTAGTTTACTGAGCTTCATTGGAACTGAATCTGCACTCACTAGGTGTACTCTATCAATTCATCTTTCTAGTTGAAAGCCATTTTTGTCATTGTAATTCTATAGGAAGTGAGCCTTTATTTTGGACAGTGGGTCCTAGTAGTGAGCCACCCATTTTCTAATATCCTATAACTGGTTATACTATATTGTGAGCTAACACTTGTGGTTTTTCCCATTTTGGGTTTTCCACATAAAAAATCCTGGTGTTCATGTGTTTTGTGCTTTCATGTTCTATTAATGATTTCACTTATCTTTGCTATTGTGTGCATTGGAATAATTGGATTGTATCTGATTAGAAAATTTAAGAAGATACTGATTCACCACCCCTCTCAGTATCTTGGACATTTAACAATTGGTACCAGAGCTTGGTTCCTTTAAAAAGGCCTAACAGCTTGAGGGCGATCCTGAAGATGGAAGAAATGAATGAAAAAGGAGAGCTCCAGACTACTCTTGAGGATCTTGACAAAGTTGAAAGAGAAAATAGAGATCTAAAAGAGAATCTTGAAGAGGTGAATGAATGTGTCTAGAAATTAAAGGAGCAATTGAAAAAGTTCAAAGATAGGCATAATGAAGTAACTGATTAGTTGAAGAAAGATAATGAAGATATTGTCAGTTTGAAAGTGCAAGTAGAGGAGAAGAAAAGAATTGAAGAGTGTTTGAACAAGTTGGTATAAAGAAAGTCTAAAGATTGCACCAAGCTTGAACAAGAAGTTGTGAACCTGAAAGTGGATCTAGAGAAGGTGAAACTCTGTGAAAACAATTTCAAATCTAGCTTAGACAAGCTTGATGAATTGATTGCAGTACAGAAACCGAGTAAAGAGAAAGGTGGTCTAGGAAATGATACCGGTGAAAGTTCCAAGATTGTGAACAATCAAAAGACTTTGAGTAAAGGAAAGCAGAAAGAAAATTCAAGGAACTCTGCCAGGAGACCTCCAATGAGACAACCTAATGCACAAAATGTGTTCTTTTAATGGATTTTTTTTTTCATGCAATAAATTTGGTCACAAGGCAACATAATGTAGGAGTAGGATGAATCAATTCCCTGGTCCTTTTACTGGTCAATGTTTTTCATGCAAAAGAATTGGACATAGGGCAAGCTAATGTAGAACCCTGATGATGAATCAGTTTAATGGAGGAAGAATGAATCAATACATTAATGGCTATTGTTATAACTGTAGAAAGTATGGACATAAAGCTAATCAGTGCAGAACAAGAATTAGTGGAATTCAATCTAATCAAAGAAATATTGTCTTTTATAATAGCAACAAACCAGCACATGTTTCAGGAGTTTTTAGAAGTAAGAAAAGTAAGGAGATTAATCTAGTAGAAAAGAATGAATCTACAGAGAAGGTTGACAAAGATGAGATTAAGCAAGAGATGCATAAGATTTGGAGGAAGAAATAAGAGCTAGAGACTACTGATGTGTCTGTGCCTTCATCAGGTACAGATGATTCCTCTGAGGATTAGACCTAGCAAAGTCTTATGGGGGAGCATTATCTAAAAATTATAAGAACACCCTAGATAAATGGCGTGTCAAAGGATGGCATGAGGATGAAATGTGAAGAATGAGTTATTAGAGGTTTTCGAAAAGGAACCAGTAGGAAATATGAAGGGATGATCTTTTGCGGAGCAAATTAGGGTTTGTCTGTGTAAAAGAATAGAGTTTTTAGCAGCTTTTATAAATCTGCCACATTTAATGTGAATTAGGGTAGATCGTTATTTTATAAAAGAAATGTTTAAGGAATTTTGATCACTCTTGCATTTGAAGAAATTGAGGAGATTTTGAAGCATTACTGAGAAGATTTGGAGTTCGAGTTGTGTAAACCCTAGCTGAGGTTCATCGAGAAGAAAATGGTATTTTAATCTTTTGTGTAGTCAAATTTTGTGCTGTTTGAGTTGTTTGAATTTAGAATTGGAAGAATGGAAACCCCTATAGTCATTAAAGTGTTAGAGAGGTCGACGCCCTCTTATAGAAAATATTCCTCAAAAGTTTTTGAAGAAGAACCCATGGGCGCATTCTTATCAATCTGTCATTGAGTGATGTCGACCAAGGATACTAGGATGTATATTCGAATAAAGTTTGAATAATACGATCACTCAAAGTTGATTGAGATTTTGCATATAATGAGCTTACTGGTGATGATTTCTTGATAAAACTTGAGTACTCAAACCTAGTTGAGAAGAGGTTGGATAGATGGAACAATTTTCCCAACTTTAGCTATGATGACAAATTTGTGAAGTTAATCCTAAGCAGAATCCATGATAAATTCATGTGGACTGACCGGTCACACCTGATAACTAAGGAGGCGATTAGGGCTATAACGAGACTCTAGGATAAAGGCATAATAATTGTATTGAAATCTGTGAAGAATATAGTAAGAAAAATTACAAGAGATCTTTAACAACGAAGACCATTACTAATCTGGCTGTGAAGTATGCAACTATCATGATTGGTCACAAAATATACTTCACAAACAGAGAGAACTCTGTTTTGGATACAACAATCTATACAGGCTTTGATATGGGGTATGTCCAAGATCATCATGGAAAAAATAGGCCCTTAAGTGGCAAAAAATTCAGAAAAATCAGAGTTGGGCAACTTGATGTAAAAATTTGAATAAGTTAGCTATATTATTTCAAAAATATGTAAGAATAGAATCTATAGAAAATTGAATGTAATTTCTAAACTACTAGGTTTTTTTAAAAAAGAAAAAATCTATTTGGTGAAAATTTGAAATTTCAATGCAGTAGTACTTAAATTTCAGGAAAAAATAAGTAGGTGTCTATCTGACCACCCTAACCACAATAAAATGATAATATTTTTAGATATAAGTAGAGGACTCATGTCTCGATGTGATGCATATTTTTTTGTAATGTTTTCTAAGTAAATAATTAATTATGAATTTTTTTATTACAACTTTTAAAAATATAAAAACTCGTCATCCTGACCACCTTAACTTGGTTAAAACTTTATGAAATTCATTTTTCTTCTTTTTAATCATATAGTATGCAAAGAATATAATGTGATGCATCTTTTGGATTCAAAATGTGATATCATTTGAAAGCTATAGAGGTTTTTCAATCAGCATATCAAATAGGACTTTAGTCGTAATTCAAATAGAAAATGAATAATAATTACTTATTAAATTGAAAGTAGGCATAATTTATATTGGTGGAAAGCTAAGAATCTCCTTTAAAAACCCTTCTTGTTTCATCAATTTTTGTAAAAAGTCACCCACATACCATCATATTGCCACTTTTTGGCCCATCATGATCCTGCACATACCCTATGTTTGTAAATGGTGCTGATTATGATCTATGTGAGCTTCTTCGGTTATAGCTGCTTGAAACCTTGAAGTCGATGAAGGAGAGGAAGTATGCTTTTAAATTTGGTTCATTGATTCTATGTCTATTGTTTTATTTCATGAAGAGACTTCCAGGAAAGAATGAAGAATTACACGGGGACTCATCCAAACCACTAGGACATCAAATTTTTTTATTATATGCATATTCTAGGTAATTTGGATGCTCAAGATAATGCTCTAAAAGCATTCTTTGTTGTATTCAAGAGAAACATGAATGAAAGGGAAAGGATTTTGAAGAATTTTTTTGAGAAGTATAAAGACATTATATTCCATGTTTCCTCTGATGAATGCATGATTGAGGCTATAGAACATTGAACCATTTGGATTCAGCCTCTGGGATATGAGGTAACAGAAGAAGAAGTTGAAGGTTATGTGCAATTGTTGCTGAAGAATCCAAAGGATCCCAACAAACCTAGAATTGGGACATATGCTAAAAAATCTATGGAGATTCATCTCGAGTAGGAGAAGCCTAAAATTAGAAAGAATGTGGAGAAAAAGCTTAAAGACGCTAGATTTACTGATGAGGAGATTTCCCTTGGAAGGGCTAGGGGAGAACAATTGGAGGCAGAATCATCTAGCCTGAGGAGATTTGGAAGGACTACCTCTACAAAACCCTCCACAACTCCTACAAAAAAGATTGAGCCTAGTGTTGTCGATAAAGGAAAAGGTCATGTTTCCTTTAGACTAACTACTAGATCTGGGAAGAGGAAAGAAACTCCTTTGGTAGCCCCTGCAAAGAGAGGAAGGAAAGAGAAAGCGACAAGGGAGAAAAACCTCAGTGTTACAGATGATCAAGATGAAGATGAAGAAGATCCTGATGCAAAGCTGGTAGGGTAAACCCACAAAAGTGGTTTACAATTCGAATGAGGAAGGAAAACTTTTTAAAAAATGACCCCATGGAAAAAATTTACATTTTGGGGGTTGGACCGAACTTGATGGTTCGAATGAACCAAAAAAGGGTTCGCTCGAACTAGGGTTCGAGTGAACCCATTAATTGCATGTATAGACAAAATTCTAATGAAAACCCCT
>VDFB02136164.1:0-138622 GCA_007258455.2 Sequoia sempervirens
TGTGAGCATGCTTTTCAAAATCTGTAAACACTAATCTCAAACCAAGGTTAGTATCAACAAATCCTTCAAGAATGCTCCTATGAAATACATTGCAAATGCTCCAAAATGTCACAAAAGATAAAGGAAAACCAAATGCATAATGAAAACATTCAACAAATTACCTATTCCATAGTTGGATTGGTGTCACATGTGCTAGTGACCCTTTCCCAATCCTTGATTAAAGCTCAAAATGATAAAATGCAAATGGAGATGGTGGAGTGATGATGAACAAGATCAAATCTCAAATGAAGAGAGTAACCTTGCATAAAATTGTGAAGATTGTGAAGGATTTGCTTGAGGATGATGCACCTATTTAAAGATTTGCACAAAATGCTAAGTGTTGAGAGGGACCAATGTGGGAGGATCAAAACAAGCCAATGAGTTGAGGATTTTGTCATCATCATAATTAGTTATTCTTAAAGATTTGGAAAGTACTTAAAGGAAATTTTATTCAAGAGGTACAATAAATTTAGAGGGGACAAAGAAAGAAAGAGCAATAAATGCCACATTTTGACTTGTCATGTTGAGGGAAAATGAGGTTTAATAAATCAATAAAGGTGATTTATTGTGCAAGTAGCTAGATCTAGATAATTCTGGGTGTGATTAGTATTAGATTAGGATTAGATGAAGATTATGTAGTTATTGTACTGATTAGATGATTTGACTTTTTTTGGACTTTGATAATTGATTTATTTAAATCAGGAAATGATGGAAAATGTATGATTTGGATTTGATTTAAATGAAGTCCTGATTTATTGGATGAATGGAATATGATTATGCATGATGTAAATTTGACATGTCTACAGTTAGCATCACTAGAAAATGTGAGTTATGAATCTAGAAAAAGAACTTTCAAAGGTCTCTTAGGCAACATCTAGTATCTATGAAAATATTTAAAACATGATGATGTTCTAGAATTATGATGTTCTAGTTATTTGGTGCCATATCTTTATAGGATGTCACCTAGTTGGAGACACCCAACACAACCTTGAGCTTCCATGCCTCCTTCATCGGCTCCTTCAAGAGCACTAACACTAGAGTCTTAGAGAGAGGATCCTCCACCTATAACCAACTAGCAAGACTTATCAACAAACATCGTGTTACAAACCTTATAAACACTTTCAATAGTTTTTGGAGTTATACATGGTAAGTTTACATAGGGTCTTGAGGTGTCACATTGTGTGACTCCTTGACCTTCACAAGAGACACATGGACATTCAAATCACAGGGAGCTTTTGAGGTGCCCTGCAAGGGCTAGTATTGGATACAAAGGTATAGCTAACATAGAGAGAGCCTTTGGCATAGGTCCAACCATAAAATGATGGAGACTTTTATCTTGCTTAGCGGACACTAAAATTCAAAGATGAGATCCTTTGAGGCTCCAATTGTCAACCTTATTAGGGTCCACAGATGGGTTAGAGGCAGAGGCATGATTGGTAAACCTAATAGATTATTTTTTGTTGTGCATGTATGAAAGAAACCTTAAGGCACACTTCGTGATAAACCTTCTGAGAGGTTTGATGACCACTTGGTGGCAATAGGAGCAAGGAAAACACAAATAAACTATTGGCACATTGTCCTAGGAGGCTTTCCTAGAGAGATTCAAAGCTTAGGAGAAACCTTGGAGGCTTGAGATAAATTGTGAAATAGGATTCAAGTTCAACATGAGCATTGATTCAAGTGCTCACCACCCCCACCTAGAGGAGTGTTTAAGCCTTCATCCCTACTACTTAGACCACCACCACAACAACAACCACCAACTAGTTTGCATCAAGATCCATAGAGACAGAAAGGTAGTGTGTGGTAGCTTCGAGAGACCTATTTCTTTATAAACAAAAATTTATTTGTGCTTTAATAAACTAACACATTGTCTTCAAATCATTTAGGAATTATCAAAAACACTATAGGCTAGATATTATTTAGTCATAAAATAATAGTATCCTAGATTACCCACATTAAAATTATTCCATTTAAGGAACTGAAAGGCTTCCCAAATACCAAACAAGTGGAGCAATCTTTACCATATAGTGCATTTAATGTTCTTGCACAACACCCTTCAAGTTAAGGGCATTTGATTTATATAATTTATGTACAATAATAATCACCCAAGAAAATGATCAAAGTACTAATTTATGTTGGCTATCAAAAGAAGCAAAAAAAACTCAAGACTCAAAATAAATGAATGTGCTAATCGGGACATAGCAATCCACAAAATAGCACATAAGCAAGGACTATTGATCAATAATTGTAATAATGCCTTCTTTAAATAATTTTTGGTGGGTAGTGATATAAATATATGAAGAAAGCAACCCTTGACAAATTTATAGGGATTTGAGTTGACAATTATTGATACCAACATCATAGATTTGGATTGGTATTGGTTGACATCTTCATGTGGGATATTTTGGCAATTATGGCCCTCACATTTTTCTTTTTAAACGATGTCCTCTACATCTTCACTACACACAATTTTGCCATATTTCTCTTATTCTCATGTTGCATATTCTACTTGTTATAACCTGCATTTACAATGCCTCCAACTTCATTGTCATCTTAGAGAATCATAATGTATATAAATTACATTATCACATATTATGTAAATTACCATGATCAACCAAGAAAAGAAAGGAGAAGAATAAAAGGTTACCAAGTTACAAATGACCTTCATCATGCACTTTGACAAATGGTTCCCCAATGTTCATGGCCTAATCAAATGCAATGTGATTTTGCATATTAATAAGAAGTAGAATACAAATTATCTTGTTGTCAACGTACATATAGCCTTCATCGATCACAACAATAGATGGTTCCCCAATATTCATGGCCTCATTAGATGCAACACATTTTCATTATTAACAAGTACTAGAATAAAAAAAAATATCATTGTAAGCCTACAAATGACCTTAATCAATCACATTAATAGATGCTTCCCCAATGCTAAGAAATTGGTTAGGAGTAATGGGCATGGTTTTTCCATGGTGCCTCACTATGTCTCTTACAAATGGTGAAAATGCTAAGTGCTTATAAGGTCGCCAAACAATAAGCAATAATTTAGAACACCTTTTAATAGAATTTTGAAACATCAATAATACTAATGGGAGATAATAATATTTCGATTAATAATTAAATACTAATATCTATTTATTTATGATATAATTATTCCAATGACAAGTAAGCAATTCGCATATCCTTTTAACCTTTCTTGACCATTCTCATTAGCAATAAATCATACTATCATTCAAAATGGTTTTATCTATAATGATAGAATCTTTATCATTTTGTTAAGATATGATGATTATGTACTTAAGAATTTAGAATTACCTCCTACTAACTCTCTCAACCATTATTTATGTCATAAATATAAATTATGAAAGCTTGTAGCTTGTAATTTTCTCCAAAATTTGAACAATCATGTTTGCAGCTTAAGAAAAATTAAAAGAGAATCAACATATGCTAATTCTTATAAATAGTTCTTTAAATTCGATAAGCATAAGTTATGAGAATTAAAATAGGTTAATTGTCCAAACTATTTTGACTTAAAAAATATAAATACGATAAATATGTGGCCACTAATTCTTTAAGACAATTGTTGGAACTTGTAAAACCTCAATTTTGAGAAATAGTGGTTATTAATCCATGCAAAAGATATTGGCACAAGATAATATAAAATTGACAATGGCTTTTTTTTTATGTGGCAGGGGTGTCCCCGTGACTCAACCCAGCAGCCCAGCGGCCCATACCATAAAATTGACGATGTTGTGACTACTAATTCTCATCAACAATTACTTTCATAAGAAGATGAATGGAAGAAAAGTTCATGACCAATAATACTAACAAACAATTTGAAAGAATTAATTTCTAGTAAAATTGACTAATTATATTTTTTTCTTGTGGAAACCTAATCAAGAATTTAGTGGCCACTAATTGCTACAAACAATTGTTTAAAATTACAAAACCGTAAGTAATGAGAATTATTGTCTATTAGTTCTTATCAACCATGAAAAAGGAGAATTCAAGACAATTAATGTTGACAAACAATTGATTAAAAATGTAACTTAGTAGTTTAAATATATATTGAACGCTTAAAATTCTTGTAAAAAAATGTTGAGATGACTAATGGTGCAATTGTTCAAGAAATTTTAAAGTTGTTAATTCTTCTAAACAATTCTTAATAAAAGAAACTTTTGTCATGAAAATTAGTGTCAATTAATTCTCCCAAATATACCATAGAGTATTCAAACTTATAATTGAGTGAATCAAGGGCCACCAAACCTTTAAAACATCTAAAATACAGAGAACAATTATATTATATATAATGTAATATAATATATTAATGCTTATGAAATCTCTCAACCATTTAAATGACATAAAAATCATTTGAATTTATTTTGTTATTTTACAATAAGATAATCACCTTTTCAAACGGGATGTGGTCAAGTGGTAAGAACACTTGGTTCTTATGTTGGAGACTAATGTTTGTATCAGGGCTAAAATTACCAGGGTTAAACAATAAAGCATACAAATCAAACCCAATAAACGATGAAGCACAAATAAGTGTAAAGACATAAAAGCATGGAACAATCTTACCAAAAGTCTTCACACCACCATTGATTCACCTTCATTGCACTTCTCCATTTTTCTACTAAATGATTGACACCACCATTGATTCACCTTCATTGCACTTCTCCATTTTTCTACTAAATGATTGATCCCCTCAGAATTATAATTTTTTATGCACTTAACCAGTCTATGACAAAAACAAAGCAAAATATCGAAGTTTCAATCTCACTTGCATGACGGTATGCAAATTCTAGATGATCAAAATGATAAATGACGATGATATTTATAGAGAGATGGATGAAAAATGGACGATCGAGATTAGAAGATTTTTATTCTGATGAATGGTTGTAATTAATCAAGACAGGACGGGATAAGATCGGAAGTGAAGGAGAAAGAGGAAACTGAATGATTTTTTGACAAAATAAAGTAGTTCAAAGAGGGAAATTGCATTGTGAAATAATGGAAACATTATCTCATTGCAAGAGAAAACAATGAGTCCACTTTTTGATTAAATAGAAATTTAATTCAAAAAGTTAAAGGAAAATAAGTTATTTAATTAAATGGAATTTAATTTTTTTGTGTCACAAAAGCTGAAAGTGAATTAATTAAATAATTTAGATTATTTAATTAATGGAAGAATTAATGAAATTAGGTAATAATTAAATAATTAAGATTATTTAATTATCGAAGATGAAGAAGGGGTTTTAATAAATTGACAAGCCTAGTGGTAATTTCAAGGTGTCTACAATGTCCAATTCTCTCAGTGTGAGATTTTAGTGCTAATAGGAATGTTGGAGTGGTAGTCCCACTTCAATCAATTAATTGAGTAGCCCCTCTTTAGTTGATTGATATAACAATAGTCTCGTATGTGATGTTGATGGAGTATGTTAGAGGATCAGTTAAATGGCTATGAAATCTCTCAACCATTTAAATGACATAAAAACCATTTGAATTTATTTTGTTATTTTACAATAAGATAATCACCTTTTCAAACGGGATGTGGTCAAGTGGTAAGAACACTTGGTTCTCATGTTGGAGACTAATGTTTGTATTAGGGCTAAAATTACCAAGGTTAGACAATAAAGCATATAAATCAAACCCCAATAAACAATGAAGCACAAATAAGCATAAATGCATAAAAGCATGGAACAATCTTACCAAAAGTCTTCACACCACCATTGACTCACCTTCATTGCACTTCTCCATTTTGCTACTAAATGATTGATGCCCTCAGAATTATAATTCTTTATGCACTTAACTAGCCTATGACAAAAACAAAGCAAAATATCGAAGTTTCAATCTCACTTGCATGACAGTATGTGAATTCTAGATGATCAAAATGATAAATGACGATGGTATTTATAGAGAGACAGATGGAAAATGGACAATCGAGATTAGAAGATTTTTATTTTGATTAATAGCTGTAATTAATCAAGATGGGACGAGAAAAGATCAGAAGTGAAGGAGAAAGAGGAAATTGAATGATTTTTCGACAAAATCAAGTAGTTCGAAGAGGGAAATTGCATTTTGAAATAATGGAAACATTATCTCATTGCAAGAGAAAACAGCGAGTCCACATTTTGATTAAATAGAAATTTAATTCAAAAAGTTAGAGGAAAATAAGTTATTTAATTAAATGGAATTTAATTTATTTGTGTCACAAAAGTTGAAAGTGAATTAATTAAATAATAATTTAGATTATTTAATTAATGGAAGAATTAATGACATTAGGTAATAATTAAATAATTAATATTATTTAATTATCGAAGATAAAGGGGTTTTAATAAATTGACAAGCCTAGTGGTAATTTCTAGGTGTCTACAATGTTCAATTTGTTGCAAGGTGTGACCCTTGGTCTCCTCTTCCTATGGTAGGCGTAGTCCAGTGTGGTGCTTGGGCTTCGTGACATAGTTTAACCACCTCTTGTGCATCTTGATCTTGTATAAATCCAGCAGTTGTATCGGACATTAACAGGTCGATCTTTTGGTGCAATGACAACCGTCTTTGCAACAATTGGTATCAGAGCTGAGGTTAGAGGCTTGAACCCCACGCTTGCGCTGGGGGGGATTGTTGCAAGGTGTGACCCTTAGTCTCCTCTTCTTGTGGTAGGCATAGTCTAGCGCAGCGCTTGGGCTTCGTGACATGGTTTAACCACCTCCTATGGATCTTGATCTTGTATAAATCCAGCGGCTATATTGGGCATTAACAGGTCGATCTTTTGGTGCAACGACAACCGTCTTTGCAACACAATTCTCCCAATGTGAGATTTTAGTGCTAATAGGAATGCTGGAGTGGTAGTCCCACTTCAATCAATTAATAGAGTAGCCTCGCTTTAGTTGATTGATATAACAATAGTCTCATATGTGATGTTGATAGAGTATGTTAGAGGATTAGTTAAATGGCTATGAAATCTCTCAACCATTTAAATGATATAAAAATCATTTGAATTTATTTTGTTATTTTACAATAAGATAATCACCTTTTCAAAGGGGATGTGGTCAAGTGGTAAGAACACTTGGTTCTCATGTTGGAGACTAATGTTTGTATCGGGGCTAAAATTACCAAGGTTAGACAATAAAGCATACAAATCAAACCCCAATAAACAATGAAGCACAAATAAGCATAAAGACATAAAAGCATGGAACAATCTTACCAAAAGTCTTCACACCACCATTGATTCACCTTCATTGCACTTCTCCATTTTTCTACTAAATGATTGATGCCCTCAGAATTATAATTCTTTATGCACTTAACCAACCTATGACAAAAACAAAGCAAAATATCGAAGTTTCAATCTCACTTGCATGACAGTATGCAAATTCTAGATGATCAAAATGATAAATGACGATGGTATTTATAGACAGATGGAAAATGGATGATCGAGATTAGAAGATTTTTATTTTGATCAATAGTTGTAATTAATCAAGACGGGACATGATAAGATCGGAAGTGAAGGAGAAAGAGGAAACTGAATGATTTTTCGACAAAATCAAGTAGTTCAAAGAGGGAAATTGCATTTTGAAATGATGGAAACATTATCTCATTGCAAGAGAAAACGAGTTGACTTTTTTATTAAATAGAAATTTAATTCAAAAATTTAGAGGAAAATAAGTTATTTAATTAAATGGAATTTAATTTATTTGTGTCACAAAAGTTGAAAGTGAATTAATTAAATAATTTAGATTATTTAATTAATGGAAGAATTAATGACATTAGGTAATAATTAAATAATTAAGATTATTTAATTATCGAAGATGAAGAAGGGGTTTTAATAAATTGACAAGCCTAGTGGTAATTTCTAGGTGTCTACAATGTTCAATTCTCCCAATGTGAGACTTTAGCGCTAATAGGAATGTTGGAGTGGTAGTCCCACTTCAATCAATTAATAGAGTAGCCCCGCTTTAGTTGATTCATATAAAAATAGTCTCGTATGTGATGTTGATGGAGTATGTTAGAGGATTAGTTAAATGGCTATGAAATCTCTCAACCATTTAAATGACATAAAAATCATTTGAATTTATTTTGTTATTTTACAATAAGATAATCACCTTTCCAAAGGGGATGTGATCAAGTGGTAAGAACACTTGGTTCTCATGTTGGAGACTAATGTTTATATCAGGGCTAAAATTACCTTGAGGTTAAACAATAAAGCATATAAATCAAACCCCAATAAACAATGAAGCACAAATAAGTGTAAAGACATAAAAGCATGGAACAATCTTACCAAAAGTCTTCACACCACCATTGATTCACCTTCATTGCACTTCTCCATTTTGTTTCTAAATGATCGATGCCCTCAGAATTATAATTCTTTATGCACTTAACCAACTTATGACAAAAACAAAGCAAAATATTGAAGTTTCAATCTCACTTGCACGATAATATGCAAATTCTAGATGATCAAAATGATAAATGACGATGGTATTTATAGAGAGATGGATGAAAAATGGACGATTGAGATTAGAAGATTTTTATTTTGATCAATGGTTGTAATTAATCAAGACGGGACGAGATAAGATCGGAAGTGAAGGAGAAAGAGGAAATTGAATGATTTTTCAACAAAATCAAGTAGTTCGAAGAGGGAAATTGCATTTTGAAATAATGGAAACATTATCTCATTGCAAGAGAAAATAGGGAGTCCACTTTTTGATTAAATAGAAATTTAATTCAAAAAGTTAGAGGAAAATAAGTTATTTAATTAAATGGAATTTAATTTATTTGTGTCACAAAAACTAAAAGTGAATTAATTAAATAATTTAGATTATTTAATTAATTGAAGAATTAATGACATTGGGTAATAATTAAATAATTAAGATTATTTAATTATCAAAGATGAAGAAGGGGTTTTAATAAATTGACAAGCCTAGTGGTAATTTCTAGGTGTCTACAATGTTCAATTCTCCCAATGTGAGATTTTAGTGCTAATAGGAATGTTGGAGTAGTAGTCCCACTTTAATCAATTAATAGAGTAGCCCCGCTTTAGTTGATTGATATAACAATAGTCTCATATGTGATGTTGATGGAGTATGTTAGAGGAACAAAGGAGAAACCGTGAAAGAGGAGAGGTCATGTAGAAGGAGATCAATAATAAAGTTTTCAAGTTAGAGGTGGTACATGTTGGAGGTTGTCTTATAGAATATAAGAGGAGAAGCATTCAAGCTAGAGGAAAGCATACTATAGGTGAGGTAGACATTTAATTTGGAAGAATAAAGGAGGGTGTTGGAGGCAAGAATAAGGTGAAATGGTTTCCCTATAGGAAGAGAAGGAAGGAGTGATTTTCCCCACAAGATGTGATAATTGATAGGCAATTGTAGTGATATGCTCTATCGGTAGAGGATTAGATAAAATAATATTCCCATAAATGAACTATATGGTATGTGGAACATACCCTTACAATCCAAGGTTGGGGGAAGGGGGTGAGGGTGAGGTGGGGCGAGGCCCAATGGAAACCCCACTAAATGATCTAAAAAATAAGAGAATCACCTCAATTATATTGTGATAGTTTTTTTTAACAAATCAAATTACTTTTAATGTAGATTAAACAAAATTAATCTTTTTTTTTATTTAAATTTTTTATACATAAAGTAAAAAAGTAAGTAGTCTATATCAATAACATATTTTTTAATTACAGTAAAGGAAAGTAAACTGTAAGATTAATCTAGACTAATCCAATAAGATACATACAGATAATAAATAATCAACCTAGATTAGCTCAATGATGAGTTGTGGGTTAATGTAATTCTAAAATAAATGTGATGAATAAATGCACTATAATTTGCAATCAAAGAATGAATAAACCGTAATGTTGGTAGCTAAATTTATATTCCTCAAGATAAAATAGGAACTATGATATTTTAAGACTCAACTTGAGATTAAAAACTATTTTCACTAGTATGAAGGGTCAAGCCCATGAATTTGGGCTAGATCTATACATGTGGAAATGTCTTATACCTACAAAAATTATCTAATAATCTACATAGCTCTATTTCTCTATTTGCATAATTTCTCTATGTTTTATCTACCTTTGCTATTTGTTCAAAACTCGTGGTATTTAAAAATAACTTGAAAGGATTTTTGTTGTATTGCAAGGAGACAAGTTATCATAGATGAATCCTAAAAAAACTTAGGCAAATATTGAGCACAACACTCTTTAGCCAATATGCTCCTAGGATGAATGTTTAGATCTAGATTCATTTTATATAATGTGAGCATATTAAATGCTAAAATTGAAATCAAAGGTTAATTCAATAAAAATACCCAATTCAATATTCAACAACTACTTCAATAGAACGTGTGCACAAACAAAGTAAATAGAATAAATCAATCAAATTATACCTCCAAAAAGTGCCTCAATCTTACTCCATTGTGTGTGATAATGTTGTAGTAGTATGGATGTGGATTGCTCTTGAAACATAAGCATAACCTTGTAATTGCAAATGGACATAGTGATAGCAAGGATGTTCTCAAAAGTTGTGGATAGATAATGGCTTAAAATAATGAATGATTTATAGCTTTCACTTAACATTAATCAATGGCGGAAGATGATTTGAAAGATCAAGGGATGAGATTAATTGATTGATCATGATGAATGTGAATGTGACATGTGTCAAAATGAAAGGTTTGATTGATGAGTTATTTGGTTGAATGGATGAATGAAGTGAAAGTGAGTGTGAGTGAACAAAAGTTATGTTTTCAGTCAACTCATTTAGAAGAATATAAATAGAATTAAATAAATTTATTTAATTTCATTACATGACGGAGAGATATTTAGAAAATAAATAAATATTAATTTTATTTATTTTTAGAAGAATTAAAGATAGAAAAACAATTAAATAAATTAAATTTATTTATTTTATTATAGAGGAAATGTTAGCTAATTAAATAATGGATAAGAACAATTAAATGCGTAAATTAATTGAATAATTTAAAACTATTTGATTAATGTGGTTGGAGAAATTTGAGAAATTAATTAAATAATTAAATTTATTTAATTAATGTGAATGGAATAAATTGAGAATTTAATTAAAAATCATTTGATTAATGTGGGATGAAAGAATTTAAGAAATTAATTAAATAATTAATTATCATATTAATGTGGATGATGTGTTAGCTTAATTAAATAATTTAAAATTATTTAAATTAATATATGAATTGATGAGAAATGATATTGTGATGAGATGAAGTGTGTTAGTCATTTTTAGGTGTCTACATTTTGCCCCTCTTTGAGGCAATGTGTTCATTGCATTGTTTCAAACATTTTGTTGGTATAAAAAATTTGGTGGTGACATACCCCAATGTGTCCTAGTGGAAAAAGGGATGGAGGTAGGTTGGTAGGTTGCCCCCTTGAGAGATCTATCAGAAAAAATAATTTTTTGATCGAGCTCACAAATAGGAAAAATAGGATAGGTTTAGTGGATTAGTGATAAAAAAAAATGATGTTGGATGGAGGATTATTGAGATGAAGAAAAATAAAGTGAAGCTAAGGCTAGTGGGGGTTACTTATCCTTTTGGTATGGAGATGAGTTAGTATGTAAGAAGAAATGAGGTGAAATGCAAGATAATGAAGAATGTTTGATTTTTTTAATCAAATATAAAATAATAAAAGTTATAAATAGGCAATGGGGTGGATAGTGAATATGGGATGAAAAGGTGGTTTTGTTGGGTTATGCTTGAAAAAATGTAAAGACCAATCCTTATTTTGACATAGAAAATGGATATAATGCACCAAGATATGATGAACCAAGTTGACGTTGTATACATTGCATGGACCCTAACTCTACAAACAAAAAGTGTTGTCCTTATTCATACCAGACATATTGGAACCTTGTTGGATCTATGTGAGGAAGTAATACTTAAAGCATGATATTCTTAGTTCACAAAAGGTATTGTATGACCTTATATACAAAGCATGATTGCTTATGCAAGAAGCTGGACCTCATCACACACAAGGTAAGTATTTTCCTTGGTCATATTACAAGAACTTCCCACAAATATGGCATAAAAAACAATGACCATGCCCCATTCTATGCTCCTCTAAATACACTAGGCTATTGAAAGATCAAGGTGGCTTTGAGTAACCATTGGAATGAGACAAAAAATAAATAAAAAATAAAAGACCAACTGATAAAACAACTCAATAGCCATCATATCTCTTGCCAAAGAGGGTATGTTGATATTAGATATTGCCTATTGTAGGAAGCATACATCGGTTAAGGCATGGATTAGGATGATGGATCGAATTATTAGGCAATAGGTATGTAGGTAGTAGGTTCATTCAGCAGTGGTCTTAACTTGCGATTGTCATGAAAGATCTATGTTTTTACATGATACATAGTTTTCTTTTATTTGAGTGTCAATTCTAGATGGTGATGGTTTATTATGGATAAGATGGAGTGGGTTGTTATGTGTGTATATTTTTTGTTTTGATTGGTTTATTGATAGGAGGTGATGATGATAATGATAATGATAAAAATTTGGATGAAAAAATAAAGGATAAAATGGTGATGATGGAATGATTATGATGAAATGATTAGGATGATGATAATTATAGTGATGAGTGGTAAAGTGATATGAATGTGTAGGGATATCAAAGGCCACTTGAGATCTTGTCTAGTCAAGCTAAATTGGACTGATTTGATTGATTGATTGATGATAGTGATAATGTTGTTGATGATTAAAAAACCACAAGGATTATGTTATTGACGGTAAGAACAACATGATGATTGGGAAGGATACATCCCAATGATGATAGGTTGGATAAAATGGATCAAGGTTTGTTGCAAGACTAGGAACAAAATAATTTAGATGGTTTGATATCACACCGGAATGTATGAAAAGATGAGATTGATGTGTATTGTTTGGATTGTGAGTGATGGAGAATAGTTTGATAGAAAAGAATTATTCATGGGATGGTGGAAAATGCTCAAAAGTTTTTTTGTTTTTTTCATGGAAGCTATCAAGATCACTAAGTGAGCTAGAAGACATAAATCAAGATTTATTTCAAAGTAGGATGCATTCACCTGCTCCTGGTGTCTAGCAAGGCATGAAACAATAAGAGTAGGGGAGAGGGGCCAATAGTCGTGCAGGCTAACTTTGTCAGCATGTAGCGATTGAGTGGAATATCGTAGAACTTTTTTTTTTTTTTTAAATGTGGACTAGCCTCTTATCTATCTATAACTAAGGTTTGGAGGTGTGACTCATCATTCAACTTGCCACATCAACACATCTATTGAGAAGTGTCTAAAATTTGACTTTTTAAAGATTTGACCAAAATTAATCATGGGACCCCCAATAGTTGAACAAAAAAATATCATTTGTTGCTTGTAGAATATCATATTTTTATTTACAATAAAATTAATGTGCAACCTTAATGGACCAAATACCTATTGGTAACCATAAATCTTTGATATCTCTAGCTTTTATATTCAACACATATGGACCAATAGATGAACACAAAAAAACTATTTTTTGTTATAAAAACAACACATAATTATTTAAAATAACACTGATATCAAACAAAAATGGACCAATAGTTGAACAATAAAACTTTTTGAAAATCCTTCACATTTAATGGCAAAATACATGGTAGGGGAGAGGACCCAATAGTTGTGCACCCTAACTTCACGCTTCTAATTATCCTACATGGAAATTTCAAATCACTCCCAATTTTTTACAATAACTTACTTGGCAAGTCCCCTGCTTATAAATAAGGTTTCAGGGCCACATCATCAAATATGATGCCACACCAACATGCTTTTTGTCAAGGTATCCAAAAAGGCCCAAAAAAAAAGTGAGACTAATACTTGTGCATTCATAGCATGTTTTATTGAGCACTAATGTGGAATCACATGATTGGTTGCTTTTTAGATCAAAGGAATACATTTTGTTTAATTATGGGTAGTCATCATCAACACTAACAACTTTAAAGTCACAACTATTGGTCCAATATTGATAAAAAAATATTGGGCATTATATAAACAACTACTATCACAACTATTGAAACATGCTCTAGGTCCTCTCTCCTATTTATTGTGCTCACCTTTTATATTTGTGATAGGACAAACTGTTAATATAAAATACTCCAATGCTTGTACATTACTACCCCAGTAGTTGTATACATAAGAACAATTTTTTTCACTATGATAACAATACTTGTTTAAATGAGTGTCTTATTTTATTAAATGAGCATTTTATTTTTTAAATGACACATTATAGTGGATAGTTATGATATTTTATTTGAGACAAAAAAAATACTTATTTCACTTCTTCATGAATGTATTTATGTTTTTTTTATGTAACATTCAGAGGTTCTCATGTGTTCAAGTATGGGTCCACTTTTGATCAACATTTGATTTTTTTTTATTTACATTTGGACTATTTATTTACAATATTTAGTACAAATATGCGGTAAGACTGGGTATAATAATCTCAATTGACTGCACGACTATTGAACCCTGCACAACTACTAATCCCTCTCCCCTATATGAATGGACTTGCGTAATGAAAATGGATATGTGAAGGATGTGGATTTATGGAATATGATTAGGGTAAATTTAAAACCCGGAAGCAATAAAAAGAGTAAACCCAATTTAAAAGATTCCCCCCATCTGCCAGGCAATCACTCAAAAACATTAAAATGCTTATGTGATAGTGAGATAGAATATGTTTAGAACCTAGGTTAACATCAAGTTAAGTGTGAGCCTCGTTCTAACTAAATACCCGACATTATACATGTAAATCCGTAATTAAAACTGGTTTAATTATTCACTGATGACCATAAACTTATTGCATGAAAAGTTTCCCTCAAAAGCATACTCTTGCAAGAACATGATAGAAAAGTTGATCCAGTTTAATAAGTTCCCCACGTCCAAACGCTATTGTATGCAAAAAGAACATGTCAGGTTGATAAGTCATCCTAGGACAAACCTGGACACAGTATGTTCACCAAATGGATTCTAAACAAAACAAAATCCAGATATCCCAGGGCCTATTTTCTTGCTCCATTGAAGCCAAAGGCAAAAGAACTGGAAAGCTTGGTAAAAGACCATGAGAAGGAACCAGACACGAGAAAATAAACAGGATTAAAATCTAATCCTAGGGTCAACAGGTCTATTGTGGAATAAGATGAAATTCAGAAAGAACTCACCCAGACATGAGGGATGTACAGACAGGTACCTTACAATTTTAAATTTCAAAAAGTGAGGAAAGGGCCACAACAAACCCAATGAAAGACTTAAACCAGTTTTCAGGGCAATGTAAACGTCAGTTAATGAAAGTTGAAAAATACTCCGGATCTATGTAGACAAAAATATACTTTTTCAAAATCCAGACAGTTAAGCAGAAATACATCAAGGGATGGGACCAAGAACATAAACCAAGTACAGGAACACACCTTAAGACCATCCTCCAAAATAATCAAGGAAACTGGGAAACAAAACCAAGCAAGCTAAAATGGAAAACAGAGGCCCTGAGACTAAACCAGATCTGGGGAAACCAAAAAAGGAAAAAATTAATAAAACCTAAAAAGGAATTCGAAAACCCCAGCAGGAACACAGTGGCCTTAATTTCATTGAAATTGGAATATTGGTTTCAACAAGTTCCATAGAAATCTTCTTGATTGTGCATATTTATCCACCAATGTTATAAGTCATCACATGACATAGCCAAAGACATACCTGATGCCAGACAAAAACAGAAACAATCCAAGGTTAACAAAACTTACATTCTAACCCCTAGAGTGTACCATAAAGCATCAAATGTGTTCAAACATGGTACATTTTTGTAGCAACGTTGTTAAAATTGCATATTCCTCCCATGACATTATACACAAGAAAGCATCATGGGATGATATCATCATAAAAAAGTGAGAATCCCATAGCATTCTTGTTGATTATGTGCTCTTTACTTGATACTTGAAAAAAAACCTATGGCATGGCGTAACAAAAGATGCACCAGACAATAAAAACAATGCAACAAACACCATGCCTGAAGAGGAAAGCAATATTAACATAATGCCAAATTTCAAATGACAAAATTTGACATTCCAGACTCAGTGATGGATTCCTTTCCACAAGAATTTCATTGTAACAGATCCATCACCAAATTATGAGAATTGCATAACAATGAAGTCGGTCAAGCACATTCCCTCATCCCATACATGAGAAAGCCATTGTGGCATGAATAACAGAAGGCAGAAACAATCTAATACAACATCAATTTCAATTTGACAAAACATGTCATTACAAGGTAAATGTTACAGTGTATTCAACAAAAAATTTCATCATAACAGAAACACAACAAACAGTGGAAAAACTCTTACTCATTGAACAGTTAAAAAACTAGGGTTCTCACAGCATTAGTAACCCAATCCATAAGAAAAACTTGATATGAAACAATATTCCCAAAATATCTACTACCTATCTGATAGAATACAATGTCCTAGTCTTCCAAACAAAATACTGGTGTGCTCAACACATAACACTGCCATGATTACAACTATAGCTTTCTAACCTATTCCTTCTGTCTAGAGCTTTAGAAGGCGAAAATGAAAGGAAATTTGATTCAGTGCCAATTATATGACAAAAACTCGAAAAATATTGTTTACAGGAATATCAGAATAAGAGGCATACAGAATCTAGCCTGTGCGATCAGGATATGGCCTAAAACGTGTGTCTGGGCCTCTTTGACTCTGCTTTCCTGATGCACCATAAGTCCCTCCATAACCTGTATGCTCATTTGTTGTCCCATCACCACCACCACTGCTATACCCACCAAAGCCACCAACTCCACTTGAAGGATCATTGCCACCTGACTTCCATGCAGTATTTGAGTACCCTGGAGTGCCGTGTGAAGAATCCCCATAGCTACCGCCACCTGTTCCTGTGTAAGGCCCACCTGCAGGGGCAGCAGCACCCCCACCACATCCATAGCCAATAGGTGCGCCACCAGAACTATAGCCTCCATCTCCATAGGGATAAGCAGGTGCACCTCCATAACTGCCTGCTGCACTAGGACTCTGTGCACCACCAGAGCGGCCATAACCTGCAGCTGGATTTGCTCCATAACCTGCAGAATTGTGGCCAAATCCAGCACCTCCCCATGGGCTCCGAGGAGCTCCAACAGGTCCACTGTCATAACCACCAACAGCTGGGCTGCCACCATAACCTCCAGTTGGAGATGGTGCAGCAGGGACAACATTTCCATAGCCATAACCTCCACCAGGGCTCCCATAACCACCACCGCCATACCCTCCATTCATATAACCACCTGCAGCAAAACTCCCTTGTGGTGGTGCTGGAGCAGCATAACCAGTAGGACCATACCCTGCATATCCCCTTCCAGCCCCTGCCGTAGCATTGCCATACCTGTTATTGTCCATACGACCATAATTGCCACCTCCATGATTTGAACCATAGCCACCAAATCCTCTGCCCCGACTGCCCGCGTTGCCCTCTTTTGGAACTGCCCTCTTAACCTCGACAAGTTTATCATGCAGTTCATGGAAACTCTTCTGCATCACAGCCTCCACAGCATCCTCTGAATCAAAAGTAATAAAACCAAAACCCCGTGGCCTCTGCGTGCCATTGTCATACATAACAACAACATCTGTTATATTGCCAAACTGCTCAAAATACTTTCTGAACTCATCTTCTGTTAGGGTTGCTGGTAAGCCACCAACAAAAATCTTCTTGGTCCTTTGTGCAAAACCCTGGGTAGGTCCAGCATTCAAACTCCGGGAGGCTCCAAAACCCTGGTTCTGTTGTGGCTGCTGCTCACTTCTGGGTACTGCCTTCTTTGCCTCTACCTAAACATCCCAAAGGCAAGAATTATTTAATGGAAGCATTCACAATAACCAAGCAATATTTCCAATTTCCACAGTGAATACATTTGAAATAAATCTTTTTCATAAAAACTGAATTGCTACTTACTGTTTTCAAATTAACAATGTTTATGGGATCCAACTTCATTAGATGTAAAATCTCTCAGACTGTCAAACATTTTAGGCTTCCTTAGATGATAGTTTTACAAAGAAAAGTTATTGATAAAAACTGTAGGCAGAGAGCGAATGAACTCAACCTAGTTTTAAATAGTAATGTCTTCGAATAAAAATTCTGAGCAAGGACTGTAAGAAACAACATGGTCTTAAGTAGAAAAGGTTTCTGAGTAAAAACTGTGGGCAAGGAATAAAAGAATCAACATTTTTGTAAGTACAAAAGGATTTTGTTCAAAACATGGTAACAGAGAGGAAAAATCGAAAAAATGAGCAAAACTTTAACTAGAAAAGGCTTTTTAGTTTTGGATAAGTGAAACAATAAAAATGTAGGGTTACATTTGATTACATATTGTCCTCACTGATTATGAATATATCTATATATATATATAGGAGGAAAACTCTGAACAATTTCACACATTATAGTGGTTATTTGGTGGATTGACAGGGTTCAGATTTTACCAAGGGTCTATAAGGTCAATAACTGTGTGTACAAAACTTGAATAATAAAATGGCTGGATATCCCATCTATCTGGCTGATGTAGATGGCCGGTGAAGGAATATAAAAGCTGTTCCAAATAGTTTGGGTAACAAATGGGAGCATACATGCTCATCCCATATATGGATAGTTGCTCTTGATCTATCAATTAAGATCCTCAGCTTCCTTCCGCTCTAAGAAAAGTAAATAGAAAGAAATCTCATAGGTGTCTTCCCCTCATAAACCAAAGTTTGGCATATTGGTGAAGGATTTTGGCGGATTGGGAAGCTTTGATGTGATAGGCTAGGTGAAAACCCGTGGATGAAAAGCTGAAAAATATATAGGGTAAACGATATTTCCTTAGGCTCCATCTCATGTACCAGTTTTGGATCACTTAAAAGCTTTGACAATCCATAACAATTAGGACTGACAGAAAAACAAGTGTAGAAAACTTCAAATGAGATTCCTCCAAACAGTTTGGAATGAACCACCACCATTCATAAACTAGGTTTTTTGAACTCAGGGTGACTCAACACCATTCACACATCATTTTTTCAGTATTTTAGGCAATTCCGATAGCTAGTAGATTTTAGAAACAAGCTTCAAAAAATCCATATTTATTATAAAAAAATAGGTTTCAAAAATTGACGTTTCAAGACACGCATTGTGATAATATGTTAGAATGAGTCGCCTAAAAGTCAATTTACTATTGTCTTTACAGAATTTGCTTACCAAGATTTGTTTCTAAGAACGTTCACCTTTAAATGCCTATTAGGCGGGGTTAAATGGTTGAGAAGTAACGTTCGTGAGCAAGACTCGGGTCCAAATCCACACAGGCTGAACGCTCGCTCCATATAAGTTACAAGGGTTCATAAGAAAGAAATTGGCATTATCTATGACATTCAATTTTTTTGTTTTATTTATATTGAAATTTACCTAGTTGTTCAACACACCTTTATAGTCTGACAAAATATCCAACCTCATCATGCCAGACCAGACACGTCGGACTAATAAAAACATCAACACAGTTTTTCTCTTGCATATTTTGAAGATTGATTCATTTTTCTGTTCATTTGAATATGGAAATTTACCGCTCTGCCTGCGATGATGTGTTTGTCTTGGAGTACTGTGTCGACAACAGTAGGGTCTGCGAAGACCACAAAGCCGAACCCCCTGGAGCTCCCCGTGTTTCGATCGCGCATTATGACTGCATCTGCAACTTCGCCATACCGTTTGAAGTATTCCTTTAGGATTTCTTCTGTCGTCTCCCACGATATCCCGCCTATGAACAGTTTTCCCTGGTCCGAGTCCATTCCCGGGGTTCGAACCCCAATCCTCCCTTTGAAAATTAAGGTAGAAAAAAATATATATTATAGCGAGGGTTTTTCAAAAACCCCGTCACAACTGTGATTCGAGCGCTGCGATTTCCAGAGACTTTCAAATATTTGATTGATGAAAACGGGAGCAGAGAAAAAGGGGGAAAGTTTAAAGGAAAATCCAAATAGAGGTTAGCAAAACTTAACGACTAAGCAATTCAACTGACGGTCGGGATGATGCAGTTTGTTGGGCATCGAACGACTGAAATTAGGAATTACGATTGAGAGTGATCTGTGCCGTTGATCCGTGGCCTTTTCAGTCGTGTTTTATTGTATTTTGTTAAAAGTTCATATATGTTCAATATTAAAACGGTTTAGAGATGTAGCGGGAAGAATACCCATCTTCGAAAGCATGTCAAATTATATATTGCGATCAAGGATTCAACACTTTCAAATTCATGAATTATGTCTCACATGTCACACCTTTTATTGAATAATTTAGGCTTGATATTATGTCTTTTGGTTTGTGTTGTAAATGTTGTGTGTAAATTTTTTGTTAGTGTGAAAGAGGTACTTTATCTAACTAGTTCATTTTCTAGTTAGTTTTCCACTTAGGTCCTCTTCACACTAGCTTAACTTTATATAGGGATAAGAATGTTGAGCTTTAATGACCTGAGTTGTCACACCTTGTAGAATGACAACACTTGTCTTAATTTAGTTACATCATATCTCTCCCTTGGCCTATATGACCAAGGCATTTACTTTGTAATCTCAATTGTCAAGTTCATAGAAGTTTTGCATTTTCTAAGAGGAATTTTTTTTTTTTTTTTTCATATTTTATTTATGTATTTGTTTTTCTTCAATCATTTGAATCTTGGGTAAACTATTTAACAAATTTTACATTATATTAGAGCAAGAATGAGTTGTGGGTTGGCAATATTTTAAGAAATTTGGGAGTGTAGAGTCATTTTATGCTCTTCTCTTGCATCATTAGATGATCGGAAGAATCAGAAAAGTGTGGAGAAAATATCAATTTCTAGGGGGGTCCATACATTCACTTGCCAGTTGCAGGTTTTCTGAAGCTTCCTAGAGAAATTTTTGAACTCACCATTGAGTCCAGAGTTGCTGAGAAAGTCAAATATGTCATTTATTTCGTCTAAATCAAACATTGGAGGTTAGATCTACAACAATTTGAAGCAAGAGATTCATTGTCAAATCTAGCAAGGAACCATCATTTCGAAGCATTTTGGGTCAAATCCGACCCTGCCATCATGCTTAGAATGCCTGAAAAACCATAAATTTGATTGTCAAAATGTCAATTTTGGACAAAGTTGTCAGGTGAGGCAAAAAAAAATTTGTTTAGGAAGCCATATGACCCCATGGACAAACCAGTTTAAAAAATATGTTTTCCTTTTTGCTTTTAAATTTAAAAGTATTTTTTATTTTATATATATATATAAATATTTTAAAATAAAAAATATTTTTCTTTTAATTTTAAAAAATAAAATAAATAAATAAAAGTATTGTGTAGTCTTTGCGCAGACTTGCATAGGCCTGCACAAAGGGTATCGCATAGTACCCCATAGAGCCCCACTTGAGCCCACAGGGTACAAGGTGCATTGTGCGCTTTTGCACTCCCTTCGGACCTTATAAATTTAAAAATTAATAATAAGTTTTTTTAATATTTTTTTAATATTATTTAAAATTTTAAAAAATATAAATTTTTAAAGTTCGTCAACGTTTCTAAAATATCTACTGACATTTTTTATTTTTTAATATTTTTTAATGCTTTTTAATATTAAAAAATATAAATTTTAAACTCCGTCAACATTTTGCCGACATCGCTAAATCTAGCGGGTTATTAAATTTGGAGGCTAGTTATTTTTATCTAGAGATCGGCTAACGGCTAACTTTGGAAAAGGTCTAAAATAGTTGGTGAATATCTATATTTGGTGGGCTATTAACTTTGGCGGAAGTCTCGTTAAATTTGGTAGAATTTTTTTAGAAAAATCATAACCCATCTTCGTTGCTAAGTTGATTTTTGAAGGTCAACTTTGAAAGATCATAACTCAAGCTCCAGACCTATAATTTTAGTGCATTTTTTTATTTGGGCTAATTTTTTGCGCTCTACCCATTGATAAAGTCGATTTCAGATTTTGGCACACAAATTTTTCAGAAATTACTGATTCTCAGAGAAGACACCTCACCATTCTCATTTTGAGAACTCAAAGCTGCATAACTTTTTCATATGACCTTAGATTGAGATTCTTTTTTGAAAGTGCGTGATTTTTCATGTACTTTTTAAATTCTAATTATTTCATATTATTATACCAAGAATTTACTTTCATCATATGCTCATTTCTTGAGGATTTATAAAAGCATTAAAATCCAAAAAACAGTAACTGCACTAAATATAAAGCACACCAAATCATTTTTCTCTAGAGGTTTATTTTATTGAGTGAAGAAGGGGGGTATCTTGTTGTCTTTGTGCTTGTACATATCTTCTACTTTGTGCTCTATTTTTCCTTCACAATAGGTACATTTAAGTTTTCATTGTTAACGCCATACAACTACAACACATGGAATCAAAATGCATGGAATGCTTTAATGCAACTAGGATAGACACCTTATGTTGAGAAGAAGGTAATTAAACCCACAAATCTAGATGTTTGAACATACAAAATCTCTTGGTTGTTTAAGGAGTTTAGTTTCTCTTGATATAATGTTTAAAATTAAAGAATGTAAAGATTCACATGATGCATGAGAAAAATTAAAAACTTTGTATCGTACAACTGATGAAGTTTGTGGTTATCAAATTGACAACGAACTAATGAGTCTTGATCCAAAATCTTTTGACAACATCTAAGATTATGTAAAAAAATGGCATCAACCTTAGAGCACAATGTAAATCATTTGGCTTAGAGAAGAAAGACATTCAACTTGTCTATAGCACTCTCAACAAACTTGGACCTGAATATACAACTTTTGTTTCTAGCTTTCACACTCATAGGTTGACAATGGGATCTACATTCACTACACCTTATTTTGCTTCATTTTCTACAATGATGATGCAAAAATAAGGAAAGCTTCTTTCCATGGGTCTTTTTAAGCCTTCACATTGACAAGCTTCGATGGCTAGTCAACCAAAAGGTCAAAAACAATTAGGAAAACCTACCAAAAAAAAAATTTCAAGAAGAAGTCACAAAAAGATCAGGCACAACCATCTTCTATGAAAAAAGTTTACTCCAACTCCTCTTTCAAGGGGAATTTTCAAAAGAAGGCAAGACCAACTTGTAGCTACTGCAAGAAACCTGGTCATGAGGAACATTCTTGTCATAAGAAGTAGATCAAAGGGTTGGAACATCTTCTTAAAAAGAACAACATTAATTTGTCTTCTTTTGTTGTTCAGTAATCATCTACTCCTTCCAAATCAAGTAAAGGGGAAGCAACTGCACTTGTTGCTATTGTTGATTTTTCACAATAATGGATTCTTGACTCAAGTGCATCACATCACATGGGTTCTATTAAAGAAAAACTTTCTTTATTGGAGCCTTGTTTTGTACCCCACATTCTCATCAGGGATGATTCTCTAGTGGATGTAATTGAGAAGGGTTCAATTAATTTTGGCAATGGTACATTTGAGGATGTCCTCTGTGTGCCTTATCTATCATCCAACCTTCTCTCCATCTACCAAATCACTCAGAATGGTAGGAAAGTTGAATTCACTTCAAATTATGTCAACATCAGGAATTTTGAAGATAATGCACTTCTTGCAATTGGTAAGGCCAATCATGAATCTCGTTTGTATGCTTTCTCTCATTTTGCACCTAATTCACATTCCATCGCATTTCTCACCCATTCAAATTCTATGAGAAAACTATGGCATAAGTGGTATGCCCATCTCAACTACCACTATCTTCAACAACTCAGCAAACAGAATATGGTCATGGGTCTTCCTCAAATCAATTTTTTTGATGGTGTATGTTCAGGTTGTGCCTTGGGAAAACACCCTCAGGATAAGTTTGACAAAGGGAAGGCTTGGAGGGTTTTAGAAGTCCTTGAATTGGTTCATAGTGATTTGACAAGTCTTTTTCCATCATTATCTTTCAGTAAAGCTCATTATTTGCTCCCCTTCATTGATGACTATTCCATATATACACGGGTCTACTTTCTTTGACACAAAGCAAAAGTCTTTGGTAGATTTCGAGAGGTTAAGGCTCGTGTTGAGAAGCAATTTAGAAAGTGTGTCAAAATTCTCTACATTGATAATGGCAAAGAATATGTGAACCATTGATTTGAGAAATGTTGTACTCTTAAACGGAATGATCTTCAACATATTTTTGCCTAAACACCACAAAAAAATGGTGTCACTGAGAGAAAAGATAGGTCCCTAAAAGAGATGGTTGGCTGCATGATTCACACATGCTCCCTTGCACCTGCATATTGGGTAGAAGTTATCAACTGTGATGCTCACATTCAAAACAGAGTTCCACATAAGGCATTAAAGTGAATCGCTCCCTTTGAAGCATGGTGTGGTAGGAAACCTGTTATGGGGAACTTTATAGTTTTTGGCTCCCTAGCATGGGCACATATTCCTTCAGAGAAGCGCAAGGCCATGGAACCTCATATTCAACCTTGTATCTTTTTTGGTTACCCTGATAGTGTCAAAAGATATTGTCTAGTAGATCCTACAACACATGAGCTCTTCATTGAGCGTAGTGTGTATTTTGAGGAAAACTCTTCTAGATCATCCTCTACTCCTCCTTCTCAATAGTGGATTTAGAGGATTATGACTTGGAGGATTTTCCTCAAGCTTCCTCTAGTCGTCAAGTTGATCATGAGATTTCATCTTCCTCTTCACAGAGTTCATAATCTCCTCCTTCATCCCCTACCATGCCTCATTGGGCTCACCAAACACTTGAGTCTACAAGCACTCTTGTTGGGGATCCTTCAAATACTAGGACTCGGTCACATCATGACATTCCACATTCCTACATTGCCATAGATTTAGATTCATAATCATTTTGTGAAGCATCTAGTATTGTTGAGTGGGATTCTGCAATGGAAGAAGATTACAACTCTTTAATGTGGAATAAAATATGGGATCTTGTTCCACTTCCTAAGGGAAGAAAACTAGTTCAGTGTAATTGGATCTATCGAACCAAATTCATAGCAGATGGCTCAGTTGACAAATATAAAGCACCAAAGGTTTCTCTCAAATACCATGCATTGACTACACTGAGACCTTTGTCCTTGTTGCCAAAATGAACAACATTTGCTTGCTACTTGCTATTTCTACAGCTCATGGTTGGGTTGTACATCAAATGGATGTGAAGAGTACATTTCTTCATAGAGATCTACATGAAGAAATTTACATGGAGCAGCCACAAGGATTCATTCAAGATTCTTCATTGGTTTGCAAACTAAGAAAGTATCTCAATGGCCTCAAACAGGCTCCACGAGCTTGGTATGCCAAAATGGACTCCTTTCTTCTCTACATTGGGTTCTCCAGATGCCACTCAGATCTGAATGTCTACATCTTGTAGTAGGAGAATGCTCTTATCTTATTGGCTCTCTATGTTGATGACAATTGTCACTGGGAGCACTTCGTCCATCATTATGACTGTCAAGATTGCTTTGCATGACAAATTTTCCATGACTGACTTGGGTCCCTTGTACTACTTTCTCATAATCGAGATCACTCATACCTCTTCCAAGATCCCTCTTGCATAGCTCAAGTATTCTCTTGATCTCTATTGTCACATTTTCATATGACTGATTGTAAGCCTAAATCGATGCCCTTTCTATCTAGAGTTGAGCTCAAGGTGAAATGTTCCACACCACTAGTCGATGCTACTTTGTATCATCAACTTGTTGGTAGCCTCATCTACTTGACTCATAGTCGCCTCTACATTTCCTTTGCAATTGGATTTTTTTTGCACTTCGTGACGGAACCCCATGAACTTCATTGGAAAGTTGCCAAATGTATCATGCGCTACATCCAAGGCACTCATAAGTACAAGATTCACTATGCAGCAGGCACAAGTTCAGGCTTGCTTGGATACACAAATTTTGATTGGGTTGGTGATATTGATGATCACAAGTCCACCTTTGAGTACAATTTTCACTATGGTCCCAGTATCATTTGTTGGTAGAGCAAGAAACAACACGTCATTGCTCTTTCTTCAACTAAGGTTGGGTATCAGGGGGCTATCAGTGTCACCACTGAGGCTATTTGTCTTTAGAATATCCTCACTGAACTTGGTATCACCTTTCAAAATCCATCAATAATCTATTGTGACAACTAGAGCACCATCTAGATCTTGAAGAACCCAATCCATCATCAACGAACCAAACACATTGAGATCCATGTGCATTTTCTTTAGGAGCTAATTCAAGTGCAGGTCATTGATTTGCGCTACTATCCTACAATAGATTAGGTTGTAGATATATTCACTAAAACCTTCACCAAGAGCAAGTATGTTCATCTTCAGTCTCTTTTGGGGTGAGGAAAATCTCTTTTGGGGGGTCACTTAGACCTACTTCATTCAACCTCTCATGGGAGGGAGGTTTTTCCCACTAGTTTTTCTCCTTTTATAGTTGAGAGGTTATTATGTATCTAGGTACCTGATTAGGCCTAGTAGTCAGGACCCATATTTACATCTCTACATTGTTTACTTCTCCCTAAGTTTCACTTAAAGGGGGGTGTTGGTGTGAAAGGGGTACTTTATCTAACTATTTCATTTCCTTGCTAGTTCTCCACTTAGGTCCTCTTCACACTAGCTTAACTTTACATAGGGACAAGGTTGTTGAGCTTTAATGACCTGAGTTGTCATACCTCATAGGATGACAACACTTGTCATAATCTAGTTATGTCCTATCTCTCCCCTTGGCCTATATAACGAAGAAATTTCCTTTGTAATCTCAATTCTCAAGCTCATAGAAGCTTTGTATTCTCTTGAGAGAAATACAATTTATTCTTTCTCATATTTTATTTTTGTATTTGCTTTCTTTTAGTCATTTGAATCTTGGGTAGGCTATTTAGCAAATCTCACACCTTCACTACCAAGTTTGAGTCAAGTTTTTGAAGTCCTTTTGCTTGTTTGAAACCATGCTTCCAATTGGTATCATTGAAACATAAAAGTTGAAACCAAATCTAGGATAACAATTACCTTCACTTAGTGCTAAAACTAGTTTTCCTTGGTCTCCTCACTAAAACCCATAGTCCTGTTATACCTTGCATAACCACCCCATTTTATTCTAGAACAAAATGGGTCCCCCCTTTTTTTTCTTTTGTTTTCTTCGCCTTTGGTTGTTTGGTTTGGTCTTAGGAGTTCTTTTGCTTTCCTCCTAAGTCTGTCTTTTGTTCTGTCAAATTTGGTTCTGCTTCAGCCAGAGTTGGGTTTCGTTTTGTTAAAATTGAAGGCATGATGAACAATAGTGTATTTTATATGTTTTGAGGACTAATGGAGGCATTTGTGTTGCAGGAGTAAATCATCCTCCTGATGATATTTCTCAAGGAAGTCAGTTAGGAAGCATACCTCAATCAAGTTTAGCATAAAACTCCTAATGAAGAAATTCGTTGAGACCCTCCTATTGTCTTGCCGACTAGCAGTGTGGTTCTATTCATTTGAAATATACCGGTCGGCCAGACATTTTAATTGTCATGGGTTTTTATATGTCTCCCCAACATGCTGAAGTCTCGCTGACCGTTGTGCATAAGGCTAGCATCGCCGAAAGAACTTGGGTTCGGGGAGAAGTCTTCCCGACTGATAGAAGTATCGGTGACAGGGGGTAGCGTTGGCATGAAGTATCGCCATCTAAGCGAAGTCTCGTCAAAAGGTTTGAGTTCGGCATAAGGGCATGGCTTCGAGGTAAAGTCTCACCGACAAGGTGGACTCTTGTCGAAATGAGCCGATGTCGGGGAGAGTGGTTTGTGTTCGCTATGAGTCTCCTCGAAATGAAATGAGCTCTCGCCGAAACAAGGTGGCTTTGATGAGAGGTCTTGCCGACTCGATAGGGTCTCGCCGAAAGGTTATGCCTTCAGCATAAGGTCTGGCTAAAGGGGTGAAGTCTCGGTGAAAAGAGGTGCCATCGGGGAGATGTCTTGCCGATGGTTGTTAGTCACACTGAGGGATTCTCCCTTCGGCGTAGTGTTTTGAGCTCGGCGAAAGGTCTCACCGACCAAGCAGTGTCTCGTCGAAAAAGAACTTGGGTTTGGGGAGAATGGAGGAGCTTGCCGACTAGTAGTATTCTCGCCGACATGTTTTGTGCCTTCGGTGTAATGTGTTGAGCTCAATATGATGTCTTGCCAAGTGCGATTGTCTCGGCGATAAAAGGGAATATCGCTATAACTTTGGCAGCCTGCCATAATGTTTGGCCGACCCGATGGTGTCTCGCCGAAGGATGAAGGGATCGGTGAAAGGTCCTGCCGACAATGGGGAGTCTTGCCGATAGCGATGGATTTTCCAATGGAAAAGAGATATCGGTATAACTCTTGTTGCCCGCCATGATGTCTTGTCAAATGCGGATGTCTCACCGATGGAGGAGCACAGCGGTAGGGTTCCTAGGGACTCGCTATGATGTTTGGCCGATAGCGATTATCTTGGCGACAATTTTGGGATATCGATACAACCATGGCCACTCGCTATGAAGTCTTACCGACAGTGGTAAGTTATGTCGATCACTGCTGTGGAGTATAATCGCATTGGGGAGACACGACTAGTGTCTCACCGACATGCAATTCTGTCTGAATAGCTTTTGACCATCTGGGAATCTTGTGTGGCATATGTCCCACCAATCAAAAGAAGCTAAAGAGGCGGGCCAGTGATAGTTTGACTAATTGACTATTCTTGCAAGGAGGATCAGCAGAGCATAAACACCATGGACTTACTCTGAGATCAAAAACAATGGAACAACTCAGTGAACAATGGTGTGGAGATCCAATGGGAAAATATGATGCTACTTCCAGAAGGAGTCAACTTGTAGAAAGATCTAGAGAAGGAAGAAGGCCGAAAGGAGGAAGAGGTCATCAGTCTCAGGGACAGCTGTGAGGTCTACTGGCAAAGGTAGATCGGTATTAATGGTAATGCTCCAGGACATTCAAAGAAGCTTTGATGGAAGTTCGACGGTGGACACAAAGGTCGAAAGTTATTACGATGGTTGCAAAAGATCTAAAGGCTTCTCCTGAGGGCGATCCTTCACCAACATGGACACAGGGATGCATATTGAATGCAACATTAACTTCATTCCAAAAAGATCTGAGGGCTGACACTTTTGAAGTGGGATATTTTTTGTAAACCCTAAAAATAGGGGCTGACTTTCTTTTTGGCACGTTCTATATATATGGCATTTTTGCCTCTTTTAGAAAGAAGAGATTTTTTTTCAGAAACCAGTAGTAGAGAGAGAAAAAGGAGGATAGATAGATTTTTCAGGGACAAACATAGATTTTTCAATAGTAGAGAAAAACTTAAGAGTAGCAGTAGAATAGGAGTTAGATTCGACAGAAGGCAGTGATGTATCTTTCAAGTTTTCTTAGTATAGATGGAAACAATATGAAGACATAGGTTTTCTGTAAACTGGTGATTGTGCCAGATTTGTAAATGTTGCTTATCTGTTTCACTAACAGTAGAAGCAACCAGACTAAAATCTACTTCATATTGTGTTCCTGAATGGTGTTTATCTTGGGTTAATCATTTGATTTGAAAAGCTTTCAAGGAATGAAGTTTTATTTTATGTTTTGTTTAAATAGTGATTTGCAATCTGCTATTGAAATTAGCACTATGAATGAATGAAACTGTGTGTTAATCACAAGTTAATTTTGTTCTATAGTTTTAGTTAGGAATTCCTTGAAAGGTAACAAGTTTGGTTAAGTTGGATGAATTATCATTCTTTTCGATTCCAAAGCTTTGATCTATCTTTCTCTGTTTCTTTAAAAACCCTGGTTAAAGTAGGTTTAAATTTAGGTTTGATCTTAGAACAATCCACAAGCTCAACACTAGCAGGCCCCTTGAACATTATAGTTCACATCAACCATTGAGTGAAATCAGCATAGTCGAGAACTGATTACAAAGACCTTGGGAGTTAGATATCCATGTGTTATTCTTTCTGTTTCAGGAGAGAAAAATAGTAATATTTTGTTTACTGTTGTTGTGCTCATTTGAACCATCAACAGAAACTGGTGCTAGAAGGAGGGCCTAGAAGAGAAAACTGGATAATACTGGGTTTTTCTCACCAGAAAGGTTCGAGAGAGTTCTTCGATCAACTGAAAACCCACCACCTTTAATAGAACTTAAGACCCCAATAAGACACAAGTTTCACAAGATTGGGGCAACTGTCATACCACCCTTGTCAGCCCCGCTCACTCCACCAGGATTTTCACCAATACCCCAGTGGGTACCTGTCAAGCCACCATTGAATCCATCTCAAGTGCTATCACAACTGGTTCAACCCATCCAACAGCTGGCTCAGCCACCACTAATGGCATTTTTTCAGAATAATCCCTCTCCATTGGGGACTATTCCTGGAGGCTTTCACGATATGCCTAAGAATCCTGAGAAATTTTGTCCCAAATACATTCATGGTGAATCAAGGAGTGTTGAAGAGCACATACAAGCTTTTAAGGACGCTTGTAGCAGAGCTCAGATAGCTCACCATGATGTAGTTTGTAGGTTGTTCCTTTATTCCTTAGGGGATATGGCGTACAATTGGTACCTAAATCTTCCTCAGCGCTCTATTCTAAGCTAGACAGACCTGGAGAATGCTTTCATCAATCAGTTCAAAATTTACGTGGATCCAACCATTTTGTTCCACCAATTTGCTACCATTAGGAAGGAGCCAGGTGAACCTTTTCCCTTGTTTAATACTAGGTTTCAACGCATGTATAGGAGACTGCAAGACCCCTATCTAGTTGCTGAAAATAGTGCCATTCAAGCATACTTTAGAGTTATAGACCCATTGATTGGCTTGTTCCTGCAAAGGACTTATCAGCCCGCAGACATTGATTCCTTGTCTAAAGTTTATCATCTAGCCATCAAGCTGCAACAACAAATTAGCTCTCAACAATGAAGTTTGGGAGGAGGTTTTCCTTCAATGGGGTATCAGATGCCTAACCCAACCCCTTTATTCAATGTTGTCCCAAGGATGTCTCCTTTCCATTATGGGCCTATGTCTGAGTTGCAGACTCATTCTCCTGTTCCATTCTTTGCCAATGGAGCTCCTAACTTCTTTCAACAATCACAGGCTCATCATAGTCTGCATGGTCATCATAACCAAATTGGAACACCAAATCATGGCGATCAACCACTTGTTGCTAAGAGTGTTGAAAGTGAAAAGATAGTTCAACTCACAAACGAAGTGGAGACCTTAAAGAAAACTCTATCTCAAGTCACAAATAACATGGCTTAGCTTAGACTAAACCCTTCTCAAAACCAAGGTAATTATCCTAATCAGAGCAATAACAATCAGGGTAATTATTAGAATAACAACAATCACAGCCATAGGGGTTATCAAGGCCAAAACTCCCCTAACCAAGGTTATCAAAAGCAAAATAGAGGATATAACCAAAGGCCAAATAACAACCGACAATGGAATACAGGACCAAATAATGGTGGAGTTCCTCACAATTATCAAGCTAATGAGGACATGTCACATACTGCAAATGTGGTTGACCTTAATTTTATGACTAACTGGTGCAGGCTGCATGATACTGCAACCCATTATGAGGTAAACTGCCCTGAAATGGAGAAAGTTGTCAAGATGGCACAGGAAAATGCCCAAACGTTCCAAGGGAATTCAAATAAAGAAGGTGGCTCAGTAGATACAACAATGACTTATGACCTCTTTGAGGAAGAACCTTCATTTCCAATGCAAGATGAGAATGAACTAGAGGAGGATGTGTATGATGCCCAGGCCTTTCACACAAAGGGAGGACACTTCCTAAGAAATCAAAATAAGGGTTCGTTCACCACATCAACACCACCTAATCACATGGTGCCTCCGAATCAAAGTGCTGACAATAACCCTCCTCCACCAAAAGGTCCACCTAACTTCCATAACAAAGGTAATTCACCTAGTGTTGTCAAATGTAATGCAAGTTATAACAAAAAATTTGATATTGTTGCTGAGATGCAGAGACAGAAAACATGTTTATCATACTTTGACATCCTAAAATGGTGCCCTGCTCAATGAGAGATAGTGTTGAAAGCTTTGGAACAAGCTGATAAATCAAAAGGGAAAAACAAGGTGGCACCTGCTGCGAACATGAACGCAGCTTTGTACAAAAGCAAGGTAGGTACCCCACCATTTCTTTTGAGTTTGAGAATTTGTGGGAAGAATCTACATAATTGTCTGTCAGATTCAGGGGCTTTTGGCAATGTTATGCCATTTTCTGTATGCAAGAAATTGGGATTGAATCTTGTCCAAACAAACAAGAATGTCATCCAACTGGATAAAATAGGGGTTAATGTGGTTGGAGAATTGAGAAATATACATGTGCAAGTAGGGTTTGACCCTAGGATTTTAACCAATATAGATATTCAAGTAGCAGACATTTCTGAGACTTATGGTATGCTGTTGAGTAGAGATTTGATGAAAAGTATAGGGGGATATATCTCCCTCGACTTTTCACATATGTGGCTTCTATGGAGGGGAGTGCCTACGCAGATTAGGATTGAAAGCGAACCTTGCCTCAAGCAGGTCATCACTAAATATGATTGTCCCAACGAGGTAGCTTATTTTGAAACCGGGATAGGGGTCTACAAAGGAGAGGAAGTTTTGACCTTTTCAGTTCTTGATCCTAAAGAATTATCAATACAAAATTCCCCTGACCCCATGATTAATGAAAATCAATAGGAATTGATGAGGAAGCTGCAATAGGATCAGCTGGTCCTGGGGGAAGATATCGACTTGCAGAGTCTTCTACTCCCTAATTGGTGCAGGGTGCATTACCAAAATAATTCTGAATTGACCTGCCAACCTTGCATCAACATTTTAAATCATGTCTCCCAATTTCAGGAAACTAGCCTAAGTCATATCAAGACCGTTTAAGATCACTTCTCATTTGAAGCCAAAGATGCAGTAATGTTAACCAGGGATAAGATACCTTCAAAGGAAGTTCCTTCTCAAATTGAACTTACGTCACTCACATTTCCAAACTAGCATATTTATGAGGAACAACCCCAAGGTTTGCTCGATACCCCTACACTCATAAGTATACCAAAACCCAAGGGATTAATCAAAGATGTGAGTGACTGTCAGAAGGATAGCCACATATTATATGATATATCTGTGTAGGAATTGGAAATTACACCTAAGGAACCTATTGAACACCCCTTCCCCATATTTGATGCAAAAGATCAAGTAGCCCCACCTATGGCTCATTTTATCCAAATTCCCACAATAACCTCAAAAAGATCAAATCCAACTCTTGATCAGCTGTGAACCCTCACGTTTGATGGATCCAAATCCAAAACAGGTTGTGGTGTTGGGATTGAATTAACCAATCGGAAAGGGAAAACTTTTTTTGCTTCTTACAAGTTGCAGTTTAGATGCACTAACAACGTGGCGGAATATGAAGCTTTAGCTTGGGAGTTGATGTTCACACATAAGAAGAAAGTTACTGCCTTGATGGTTAAAGGAGATTCAAAAGTAGTTATCAAGCAAGTGCGCAGCCAATACACATGTCATAATAGAAGGGTGACAGCTTATAGAAATCGGGTATGGAACTTGATTGAAGAATTTGATGCTTTTGGGATTAGCTTAATCCCTAGAGAGGAAAATCAAATAGATGATTCATTAGCTGTTGCCACAAGTAGCCTGGAACCCATGCAAGGCTCCACACTTAACATATTTTCAGTAGAGTTGATTTCCACCCCAACTTTTCCTGATAATGTCAAGAACTTTCAAGTCTTTGATGATGATTGACATATCCTTGCTTTTCTAGCAAGCTCATATGTTTTTGAAGGGCAAATCATTGATGAGTCCAATAGGGATCAAGGAGATTGGAACCCTGAAGATTGTGATATAGAGGGGGTCCTCAATTTAAAAGGTAATAGCATTCCCAAGGGAATGGTGGCCTTAGAAAGAATTTTTAATTCAGACCCAAGGGCTCAGGAGAAGATATCAGCTGAAGATAAAGGAGGTGAATATCAAACTGTTAACCTAGCTGATTTTGGCCCGGAAAGAAATGTTTACATAGGGAAGGCTTTCCCTGAAGCAATTAGAAAAGATATACTGAGGGCACTGAAGAAGGATATTGCTGCAATAGCCTGGGGGTACGAGGATTTGAAGACATTTGATGCCTCTGTTATGACTCATACTATTCCTTTGAGGCCGGAAGCTAAACCATTTCGACAGAAACAACGTCTTGTCAACGCCCTGATCGAACCACTGATCTTTAAAGAAGTTTAGAAATTGCTTTCTACAAGAATAATCTTCCATGTATGACATTCAACATGGGTGGCTAACTTGGTTCCAATCCGTAAGAAAAACGAGGAGATTAGGCTATGTGTAGATTTTCAGAATTTGAATAGGGCTTCAGAAAAGGACAACTACCCACTCCCTTCACTGGATGAAGTCTTGCAGACTATTAGCGGGTCTCAGATGATATCATTCCTGGATGGTTATTCTGGATACAATCAGGTGATGGTTGACTGTGAAGACAAAATGAAGACAACCTTCACTACTAAGTGGGGAATATTTGCTTACAAAAGGATGACATTTGGTCTGATAAACGTTGGAGCAACCTTTCAGCGTGCCATGGACATAGCGTTCAAAGATCTGATTGGAAAATGCATTATCATTTACATGGATGACCTGACAGTATTCTCTAAAGATAGACTGAACCACACTATAGACTTAGCTAAAGTTCTTGAAAGATGTATCCAGTATGGTATCTCCCTGAATCCTAAAAAGTGTGTGTTTGGGGTTTCTGAAGGGAAACGTTTGGGACACATAATCTCGGAAAGAGGAATATCGATCGATCCAAACCGTGTTGAGTCCATTCTGAAGATAACCAGGCCAGGAAGCAAGAATGAGATGAGATATTTCTTTGGAAAGATCAACTTTGTGAGAAAGTTTATCACAGGTTTTGCAGAAATTGTAAAACCATTGACTGAAATGATGAAGAAAGATGTTGTAATAGAGTGGACTAATGAGGCAAAGGTCACATTTTCTTTAGTCAAATGATCCATTTCGGAAGGGCTAATCCTCACCAACCCTGACTACTTGAAGCCATTCTATATTTATTCTTTTGCTTCTGAACATTCCTGTGCAACCATCCTAACTCAACGAAGAGAAGAGGGAGAGGAGAGGCCAATTGCTTTCATGAGTTCTCCATTTAAGAATGTTGAAGTTAAGTACCCACCTCTCGAAAAACAAGCTTTTGCGCTGGTCAGAGCTGTCAAGAAGTTCAGACATTACATCCTTCGAAGTCAAATTATTGTTGTAGTTCTTGATGCAGCTACGAAGTCTCTACTTATGTAGAGCGAGTTGGGAGAACGAAGGGGGAAATAGATGGCCATTTTGCAAGAGTTTGATCTGGAGATACGCCCTATGAAACTTGTCTGAGGTCTGGGCCTATCTAAATCCATAGCTGATGCTGGTGAGAACATTATTTTCCAGCAATACACAACACATTCCTTTTCCAATGACCCTTGGTATGTCGATATCATCTATTTCATGCTCAACAATCGGTGCCCAGAGGGAATGAATACAACTCAGAGGAGAGCACTAAGAATGAAGAGCTCCCATTATATGCTCAAAGGAGGATTGCTATATAGGAAGAATTTTGAGGGGGTGTACCTACGATGCCTTGATCAGCAAGAGGCTAAGCATGTAATTACTGAATTTCATGGGAAACATGGCACATGTCATGGGTCTGCAGATTCGTTAGCACATCAGATCCTTAGATCAAGTTACTACTGGTCATGTGTGTTCAAAGATGCCCATGAACATGTAAGAACATGTCACATATGCCAAGTTTTTGCATCAAAAGAATGCCATCCAACCATGCCATTGCAACCTGTTTACGAGATAAGACCATTTTCCCAATGGGTGTTGGACTTTATTGGGGTAATTAACCCAAATTCTTCTGTAGGACACAAATTTATTCTGATTGCCACGGATTACTGCACGAGATGGACGAAGGCTATACCTTGCAAGAACAACATGGCAGAGGTAGTAATCAAGTTCCTCACCGAATGCATCACAACTAGGTTTGGAGTACCCTTCGCATTGGTATGTGACAATGGTTCTTCCTTTTCCTCTGCTGAGTTCATTTTATGGGCTTATGATTACAAAATTGTCTTAAAATATTCTTCAAACTATTACCCACAAGGAAATGGAGTTGCAAAATCAACCAATAAAAATCTCTTAGGGGTAATTAAAAAATTGTTAGAGAATAATCCTAGGGACTAGCATACCCAGCTGAGATTCGCATTATGGGTAGATAGAACTAGGATCAAGACTACTTTAAAGACTTCACCATTCAAGCTAGTGTATGGCCAAGAGCCTGTGTTCCCTATTCACTTGCAAATACCTATCCTTGAGTTTATGCAAAAATTCTACTCTAAAGATGATAGGATAGAAGTAAGATTAGCTACCTTGTTGAAACTAGAAGAGCAGAGGGATGTCGCATTGCAGCAATTCTTTAGACACCAGGCTGTTGTCAAATGTTGGTTTGACAAAAGAGCCAAAATCAAGGCTTTCAGAATATCAGACCTTGTGCTACTATGGGATAAAGCTAATGAAAAGAAGGGCAACCACCAAAAATTTGATAAGCTCTGGTTAGGTCCCTATCAAATTGCAGAGATCCTAGGAGAAAATACTTTCTGGCTGAGTAGTTTAACTGGAGAACCTGTTCCATTTCTTGTCAATGGACAGTTTCTTAAATATTATTTTGAGTCGTAAAGTTTGGTATTCTTGATGGGTTGTGGATTCATGTAAATAATTTGCTGTAAAAAGTTTTGTTGTTTATTTGTTTGTTCTTTCTTTTTGTCCTTTCGTTTCCTTTGTTGTTTGGTGTTTGTCTTGTTTTGTTCTTTGGGGTTTCTCTGTTCTTTCGATCTTGAAATGGTGGGTTGTTATCTAAAGTATACTTTGGTTATTAGGAGAGAAGTGGTTTAGATATTTTCAAGTTTTCTGATTGGGTGATTTTGTCCTAAATTCGTTGTTTTATGCCCATTATCAATAAGAGTTGTGGAAAGTCTTGGAAACAAGGTGCAAAGTAAACAATCTTCATTAACAACCTCTGAATCTGTCACAAATCACCAAGATCGTCTCCTTTTTTGTAATGGTATATTTTTCCTAGGGCGATAGTGTTGTAAGATTTGAGTGAAAAATCCGATTTCCAGATGTTGTTATGAGGTCCATGGTAGTTTTCAACCCAGAACAGATGTTAAACATCTGACTTATTGAGAAAAATTGAATGAAATATCTGAAACTCCAAGAGAAAAGAAAAGAGAAAAAGAATTATCAAAAAGAAAAGAGGACTTAATATGAATGGGTGATTCCAGTATCTCTACCGGGGCTATGGACACCTGACTAGCAGTAGAGAAATGTTGTGAGAAAACTAGAGGTATCTTCATCGGGGCTATGGACGCCTGACTGGTAGCAGAGCAATGCCCAAGATATCATTGCACAACAGCTAAAGGGAATCAACTCATGTAGTCCAAATCTTGAACATTGTTGTTCAAAAGATGAGGAAAAATTTATAAAAGGATGATGCACCATTAAGCACACACATAGATTCAAGGGTAACTAGTGTTGATTTACATTTGAGATTCTAGCTCAACCTTGGTTGTTAAAACTGACCCAATTAGAGTTGCGATGTTCATAAACCAGGAGTTCTGGGTAGCTGAATCCTTCAGTTTCTTGAAAATGGTTAAACCATTTTCCCAGCCGAGTTGCCATTTGTTATGCCTTGCATAACCACCCCATTTTATTCTAGAACAAAATGGGTCCCCCCTTTTTTTTCTTTTGTTTTCTTTTCCTTTGGTTGTTTGGTTTGGTCTTAGGAGTTCTTTTGCTTTCCTCCTAAGTCTGTCTTTTGTTCTATCAAATTTGGTTCTACTTCAGCCAAAGTTGGGTTTCTTTTTGTTAAAATTGAAGGCATGATGAACAATAATGTATTTTATATGCTTTGAGGACTAATGGAGGCATTTGTGTTGTAGGATTAAATCATCTGCTTGATGATATTTCTCAAGGAAGTCAGTTAGGAAGCATACCTCAATCAAGTTTGGCATAAAACTCCTAATGAAGAAATTCGCTGAGACCCTCCTATTGTCTTGTCGACTGGCAGTGTGGTTCTATTCATTTGAAATATACTAGTCAGCCAGACATTTTAATCGCCGTGGGTTTTTATATGTCTCCCCGACATGCTGAAGTCTCACCGACCGTTGTGCATAAGGCCAGCGTCGCCGAAAGAACTTGGGTTCGGGGAGAAGTCTTCCCAACTAATAGAAGTCTCGGTGACAAGGGGTAGCGTCGGCATGAAGTCTCACCATCCAAGCGAAGTCTCGCCAAAAGGTTTGAGTTTGGCATAAGGGTGTGGCTTGGGGTAAAGTCTCATCGACAGGGTGGACTCTTGCCGAAACGAGCCAACGTCGGGGAGAGTGGTTTGTGTTCGCTATGAGTCTCCCCGAAATGAAATGACCTCTCGCCGAAACAAGGTGGCTTCGATGAAAGGTCTTGCTGAACCGATAGGGTCTCGCTGAAAGGTTATTCCTTCAGTATAAGGTCTGGCCGAAGGGGTGAAGTCTCGGCGAAAAGGGGTGCCATCGGGGAGATGTCTTGCCGATGGTTATTAGTCATGCTGAGGGATTCTCCCTTCGACGTAGTGTTTTGAGCTCGACGAAAGGTCTCACCGACCAAGTAGGGTCTCACCGAAAAAGAACTTGGGTTCAAGGAGAATGGAGGAGCTCGCCATGATATCTCGTTGACTCGTGGTATTCTTGCTGACATGTTTTGTGCCTTCGGTGTAACGTGTTGAGCTTGATATGATGTCTTGCCAAGTGCGATTATCTCAGCGATGAAAGGGAATATCGCTATAACTTTGGCTACCCGCCATAATGTTTGGCCGACCTAATGGTGTCTCACCGAAGGATGAAGGGATCGGTGAAAGGTCCTGCCGACAATGGGGAATCTTGCCAATAGAGATGGATTTTCCAATGGAAAAGAGATATCAATATAACTCCTGCTATCCGCCATGATGTCTTGTTGAATGTGGATGTCTCGCCGACAGAGGAGCACAATGGTAGGGTTCCTAGGGACTCGTTGTGATGTCTGGCTGATAGCGATTGTCTCAGCGACAATTTTGGGATATCAATACAACCCTGGCCGCTCGCTATGAAGTCTTTCCGACAGTGGTAAGTTATGTCGATCGCTGCTATGGAGTATAATCACATCGGGGAGACACGACTAGTGTCTCATCGACATGTGATTCTGTCTAAATAGCTTTTGACCGTCTGGGAATCTTGTGTGGCATATGTCCCACCAATCAAAAGAAGCTAAAGGGGCGGGCCAGTGACAGTTTGATGATTGACTATTCTTGTGAGGAGGATCAGCAGAGCATAAACACCATGGACTTACTCTGAGATCAAAAATGATGGAACAGCTCGGTGAACAATGGTGTGAAGATCCAATGGGAAAATCTGATGTTGCTTCCAGAAGGAGTCAACTTGCAGAAAGATCTAGAGTAGGAAGAAGGCCGAAAGGAGGAAGAGGCCATCAGTGTCAGGGACAGCTGTGAGGTCTATTGGCAAAGGTAGATTTGTATTAATGGTAATGCTCTAGGACATTCAAAGCAACTCTGATGGAAGTTTGAGGGTGGACATGGAGGCCAGAAGTTATTGCGATGGTTGCAAAAGATTTAAAGGTTTCTCCCGAGGGCGATCCTTCACCAACATGGACACGGGGATGCATATTGAATGTGACATTAACTTCATTCCAAAAAGATCTGAGGGCTGACCCTTTTGAAGTGGGATATTTTTTGTAAACCCTAAAAACAAGGGCCGACTTTCTTTTTGGCATGTTCTATATATATGGCATTTTTGCCTCTTTTAGAAAGAGGAGATTTTTTTTCAGAAACCAGTAGTAGAGAGAGAAAAAGGAGGATAGATAGATTTTTCAAGGACAAACATAGATTTTTTAGTAGTAGAGAAAAACTTAAGAGTAGTAGTAGAATAGGAGTTAGATTTGATAGAAGGCAGTGTTGTATCTTTCAAGTTTTCTTAGTATAGATGGAAACAATCTAAAGACATAGGTTTTCTATACACTGGTGATTGTGCCAGATTTGTAAATGTTGCTTATCTGTTTCACTAACAGTAGAAGCAAATAGACTAAAATCTACTTCATATTGTGTTCCTGAATGGTGTTTATCTTGGGTTAATCATTTGATTTGAAAAGCTTTCAAGGAATGAAGTTTTATTTTATGTTTTGTTTAAATAGTGATTTGCAATCTGTTGTTGAAATTAGCACTGTGAATGAATGAAACTGTGTGTTAATCACAAGTTAATTTTGTTCTACAGTTTTAGTTAGGAATTCCTTGAAAGGTAACAAGTCTGGTTAAGTTGGATGAATTATCATTCTTTTCGGTTCCAAAGCTTTGATCTATCTTTCTCTGTTTCTTTAAAAACCCTGGTTAAAGTAGGTTTAAATTTATGTTTGATCTTAGAGCAATCCACAAGCTCAACATCAGCAGGCCCCTTGAACATTATAGTTCACATCAACCATTGAGTGAAATCAGCATAGTCGAGAACCAATTACAAAGGCCTTGGGAGTTAGATATCCATGTGTTATTCTTTCTCTTTCAGGAGAGCAAAATAGTAATATTTTGTTTACTATTGGTGTGCTCATCTGAACCATCAAGAAGTCCATATACCATAATCCCAATATTACTATATACTTTGTCCATCTTTTCTAAATCACAAGTATTAGTTCATACCCCATATCCTTTAGTTCATCTAGCCTAAATCCTAAGACTTTTTGTCCTACATCTCTCACATCAAACCATATACCTTGTCCACTTTACATTTTTCCATTTTGACCACACCCTTAGTTCTTCATCCATTGTACACATTTTTATTTCTCCCACTGTTCATTATTTTACAACATCCCTTTGAGTGCAAGGTACCCATCCCTTTGTCACTCATTTTCCACTTGGTCTTAAACGTAGTCATCTTGGGTTTACATCCAAAAAAAAATCAATAAATTAGGATATCCTTGATCACTCCAACATTACTATATTTTATCCACATCATCCTTATAGTTTGCATCCTATCATCATTAAAATCAATCCTTGGACATAGTTGAAAGTATTACCTTTGGATATTTTAATCAAATAATTAGTTTAATCCATCCTTTGGGACCTTTAATCTATCCTAAGGACCCTTGTCTAATCCTTGGAAACTATACAACAATTATTAGATTCCAAATTCAAAATCACAATCAAACCATCCTAATATCCAAGTGTGTAACTTACACTTTAAATCCAAGTTTAGAAAATCCAATCCATAGAATCATTCCATCAATTTATCCCATCTTTGGGATCATTCCATTATCCAATCAAGTTCATTACAAGTCATCCATTACATCACAGGTAATGTTATCCTTCTTTTTTAGGAATTTACTCCCTTTTGATTAGTCACCACAAACCCAACAAGGTAACCAAGTCCTCCATATTTATCTTTTCCCACATCAAGTTTAAAACCAAGACCAATGGACCCATATCCCATATACTAAAACCAAAAAATCATAATCAAAGTAAGGCCAAAGATCATAATCAATGAAAATCCAACAACATGAGTCCTTTAGATCAAATCCTTTTCCCAAATCAAACCAAGCACAATCATTATAATGGTATTTCTCATCAACTATGATATGATATGTATGATGATGATGATAGTATTGTTGCACAAACAAAATATGATCCTTATGATGATGAGGATGGTCCTATCAACCAACCCAAATATGATCCTTATAATGATGATGATAGCATTGACCAAGACACAATTGATGAGACCCTTATGGACCTTCTTTCCATAGATTCCGTACACCCAACCATTAACTCCCACATCCTTCAAACCAGGATTTCACTAACACTAGCTACAACATGAACCAACATGAAATATCCACGACTTATCCTTGTATCACCATTAGAAAGGGAAACACAATCCTATAAAAATATCCATCATCTCCTCAATCCATGACATTTAATCCTCTTCATCCAACTCTTTTAAATCTACAAAATCATCTACATCTTCCAAATCATTTGCATCTGCCTCCTCCAAATCATTAACACCCAAGTCCTTTAATTCCTCCCAATTTACTCTAGGTTCCACATCACCCTCATCCAAGTCCTCCAACTAAACCAATATAAAGTCCACTCATTCATGGAAGATTGATTAGTCCCATATGTCTATTCAAGATATTATCTAAGTAAAACTCACATGGGATAAACAACAAAACCACATATCTAAGAAATCCATGTCTAGAACATCGATCAATGAGTCTCCTACCACTATGCCTATCCTAGATCAAATACCATCAAGTACTACCATCTCCATGAGTCAACCCACATGGGGAGTTAAGTATAAACATTTCATGAGATCCATAAAACCCAAAAGATCCAAAATCCACAAGCATCATAAGGTCCAATGGCATCCCACTAGCCCAAGCATATTGTTAAATACGATGTCAAGGACATATATCAAAGTATTAATAAATAGTGAGGATATCAAAGCAAAGCAAAGTGTATCCATCTTATCTAAAAAGAAATTAAATATATGTCAAAGCTTGCTCTAAATTATGATAAAACTTGCTCTAACATTAATCAAGGTCAAGATACTGAGTAAATCCCCATAGATCATGATATTCGAGTTAATCCAATCTTTGATCAAGATCCAATAGATTATTATGAAACAAATGACACTCTAATCTTTGATCAAGATCCTATCTATGACCATGACAACTGAAATTTGATCTTTGATCAATATCCTTCTATTGATCAAGAATTCCAAGATGACCCTTTCCTCAACCTTTGTCTCATCCAAGATTGTGAAATCAAATATGACCACACCCATATTCCAAAAACTTCCATTTCCCAAGATGGGAAACTTATGTCCCTTGGACACATAGATAGTTAAAAAAATGATAGGATCCCACCAAGCATGAGGATTCACAATACAAGATTGATCGCATTGAACATATCATTGATCAAGATACCATAATTGCAAACAAGAAAAAAGCACAATCATCTTGTAAGTTGGGTTCAACTACTTTCATATGGTTCGACCTTCTTGCAAAGGAGTGAATAGACCTCTCTACTAATTCATGGTTTCCTGATAATAAATTTGCATCATGTTTCAAAAGTAAAAAATATCCCATGGCAAGAAAAATTTGTCAAAGCATAGGCTACAATGGTAAAGGGTTAAGCCTTCACAAACAAGACATTATAGAACTAGTTTTAGTATATGAAAATGATGGATATCAAGGTCTTGGCTACAAATCTCCAATCACACAATCTAATGGTGACAATTGAATGATAGTTGGGACCTCATCAAATGAAAGCATCAAAACAGAGTTCATTCATAACTCTTATAAGAATACTTCTTTCACCCATATTTTCCATACTCCCCCCATCCATACTAGAAATCTACATCCACAACATCCTAAAGACCTTGATTGGGGCCAACAACATCTTCCATCATATTAAAAAGTGAAGCACTCCTATGAATCAAAATATTGTAATCCACTACCAAAATAGAAACAATGGAAACTCTCCATGAGTCTAAAAAGCGACATGCATCCAAAAATCAAGAAGAAATCAAAAAATAAATATGAATCCCAAAGAAAAGTAAATTAATGAATCTGATCAAACAAAGTCATCAAAAGTAATCCATAGATCAAAATTTGCATATTACATACAATAGGTGTGCACCACCTTCACAATTATCATGCAAAACTTCACCATCCAGAAATAATGTTGGTCCCAATCCTAGGTCTTATCACAAATCCAAATCCAATTTTACCACCCAATCCCAACATCCTTTATTCCAATCCAAATCTCAAATCCCTACATCCAAAATCTATCCATTCGCACATCCACCTTCAAAGTCCTAATTATCAAATCAACAATCCAAATCCCAATCCTCACTTCCACCATCTAAATCCATACAACTTCATCCTAAACCGAACCAAAGACCTAGAATCCATCACATCTATGTAATGACGCTTTACCACAAGAGTTATGATGGCACTCTATCGAGATGTCTATATTTGGACAAGGCCAACCCAACTACCAAAGAGCATTGCCACAATTGTGAATTGTATACTAGTGCAAAGATCCTAGCAAAGCAACTCTATAAGGTAGGATACTATTGGCATGTATCGAAGCATCTATATCAACTACATCAAACGTCCATGTAGGTGATACCTAAAGAAAAATAAGTCAAGAGTAGTTCAAAAAGTCCAAAAATTCCAGAAAATACAAAATTAGTAAAATTCCACAAAAAAAAGAGAAAAAAAAAGAAAAGAAATAGTAAAGATAAATAATCTATCCAATAGTGTAAACCACTTATTATGGTTCCTTAGACAAGTACCATGATAAAAAATCATTCATGAGTGTCATATGTAAGTAAAATTAGCTATGTGAACCTTGTAATTGGGGGAAAGTTGCCTCATGCATTCCACCTTACCTATCCCTCATATCATGGCATTCCATCATACCCATCCACCATATCCAATTATACATACCTCATCCATATTCCATACTTACATTTATCTTAATAAGGATTAGGGGGACACACATAATACATACTTCAACAAACTCTTGAAATAGTCATCATTTGGCCATACACTATCTACCATCACTTTGTTTCCTGCAATAGCACTATCCAACTCCCTATCTTGGATGAAAAAATGATAATCCTATGCAATGTAGTCCTTGAAATATCCTCTTAAATCCATCCATCAATCCATATATTTTCCATCCCATACAAATTGTCAACCATTCCATTTAAACCACCTTATCCTTGTCCCTAGGCTTGGATTATCCCTTGCTATTGGTTCCACCATTAAGATGACAAATAAAATCAAACACTTATCCAAACACACTCCTAATCTATAGAACAATCCATAAAATAATTTATCCATGTTGAAGCCCTTAAATCCAAACATACCCCACTCAAACCTTTGCATCCATCCAAAAACATCCATAAGCTTTGTCCCTTATCTTTCTATAAGTTGTGTTTAATTGACAATCAATCATCATCAAGATATGTCTTTCCCAATCCTCACATTTTTTTTGGATTTGTCCTTCTCACATCAAAAATGTTATCATCATCATAATCAAAACAATCTATATCTCATAGTTTGATCATGGGAAAATTTAATCCAATTTTCATCACTAATTTGGATCCTTGCCAATCAATCCATCCCCCCATCCCACCTTCCCATACACCCTTGGCTTCAACATGACATCAGATATAAACTTATATCTTTGGCATATTTTTTATTGCTTATATGTATGAGTTTTTGTTTGTTTGTTGCTTGTAGTCTTAGTGCTTCATCCATCACCTATCACAATCACCTTCATCATTCATATGACAATATGCTAACAATAATGTGTCTAATGGATCACTATACTATTTGCAACTTCATTGTTTGTGTTTCAATTTATACACACATGGCATATTGTCATCATGATCCATTATATCATGGTGTATCATGCTAAGTGTTATAAAAAATAAAAGATTTATCCTTGCATTTGAAGTTACTATGACAATATTACATCTATCCTTTGTCCACACCCCAAATCATGTGTCATTTAATTTCATTATATCCTTGTGAGATTTCATCATCTAAAATATACAACCATGCAATTTAGCATCCTATCATCCAATCATCTTAGTGGCATCAATCAATCTACTCAATCCTTATCCATCATCAAATATATATCCATGGTGTGTACATCATCCCAATATGATTTCTCTCAATTTATCTTTTATCAATCATGACATATTTTTTTCTCATCCTTAGTCTTTTCAAGAGACCTCATGGTTTCTATTTCACTTAACAACTTGCTTGAGGGGGCATCACTTCCATCATCATCCCTAAGTGATTGTGGCAACTTTCCATCGAATGTTTGCTTCATTCCATCCTACTTTTTATTATTCTTTAACACAACACCACTTAGTTGTGACATTGTATTGAAAAGAGGAGAAAAATGTCTAAATATTTCTCTAGTGTACCTAATCCTAATTGACCAAACACATCACTTTAGACAATTCCCCTTCACCTAAAGTCTCCCAAACTTAATTAAATAATCATATTATTTAATTAAACTATTTTCCATCTCACCTCATAATATTTATAAATAATAATTATCATTTCCACCTCACATATGGCTAAAATAATTATATAGTATTATTATTTAAATATGTCTATATTTCCTCAACAAATTCCAAGAATAAAGGGAACCTAAGATTTTTTTTCCTTATGATTCTATTCTCTCAACCCATTCCAAGAATATAGCCTTACTAGATGCACATGTCCTTTATTTTCCTCATCATCACAACCACTTAATAAATTTAGTAAGTACATCCTATCCCTTCACATTCCTACAACCTCCATCTTGACCTTCCATTCTCTCCTTGGTCCTAGGGAAATACTCTCAAACATCCTCCACCTTGATCTCACCATCATATCTTAGTCATCCATTGCCTCTTCCAAAATTATAATAATTAAAGGCACATTGTCACTCAATTTCAAGATCCATCAACTTTATGCTAGATACACGCTATCAAAACAAGTATCTTCAATAAAAGGAGCACCACATATCACTAGTCATTGGATAAAATCAAATCACAATGGATTTTATGGCTACATCTGAGTTTATTGATTATGTTATTGTGTTGTTTTGAATTTCATTGTGAGCTCTATCTAAAAGTTTTGTCTTGATTTGGATAGAAACTTAGATGCTTGTTTGTTTCCATTTTAATTTTTAATCATTAACATCATAGGTTCAAATGCATAACTACAAAATTTACCTCTTTCAAGGTTGCACCTATAAATTTGATCCAAGGTGACAAATGATAAATCTAGGGATCTCTAGGGATTGGTAATAAAGGGAACTAGATGTGTCATGTCATAAGCCAAGTTTACACAAGAATATGCCACTAATATGCTAGGTATTTTATTTCTGACACTCTAATTAAAGTAATCCTAGAGAATAAGGGAAAAGGGTATGGGTATGTAATTTTCATCATTACATTTTGCCCCCACTTTGATGTGCATGTAAACTACTGAGTGGATACTGTAGACATGTAAAAATGAACTAACACTTATCACACGTCCTCAATGAAATTTTCTCATCATCGACATCATTATAACCTAATATCACTGCATTTCACATCAATTGCACCAAAAACCCTATTTTCCTCTATTAATTGAATAATATTACATTATTTAATTAATTCACTTTTTCATCATTTTCAACTAATTAGATAAATTCAATTTATTTAATAAATTCCTAATCTAACTTTATTCCTCTTGATTAATTAAATAACGTCAATTATTTAATTATGTCACTAATTAACCCTATTCCCCTAAGTCAATTAAATTATTAAAACTTAATAGTTTAATTAAAACGCTTTCCCCCAAATTTGAATAATTGAATAAATTATTCAAAACAATCATCAAAAAGGTCAAATCAAACAAATACAACTTTGTTTATACAATTCAAACCTGATTTGCACGTTCAACTACAAAAAGATTAATTAATTAAATCAATTAATTAATTATCCTCACCCACTTTCATGATTGATCAAATTACGATCCGCCGATTGCTCACTCTATTCTCTGATTGATCCATCTATTTCCTAACAGATCAATCTATTCTTCAATTCCACATATTATTCAATCTATTTCCTCAATCCCACTGAACACTCAAAATGATTTCTTCAATCACACCAATTACGTAATCAAAATGCATTGATTATTCCCATCTAATTCTTCTCAACATCTTTGAACCGTTGATCAAGATATTCTACTACGTGATCTGGATGTTCATTTCAAAAACACAAAATCTATATAACAACCATATTTCTTCTAAAAAATGATCAAAGAATCAATATCATTTGCACGACAAAGTAATGCAAAAATCTTAATCAATCTTTTGACAAAGCATTACACACATCTTTGATCAACACACTTATGACTTTGGAGCTTTTGCACGCACAATGGAGGCTTCACATTGATACGGAAAATCCAACATCTTTGTGAACACACTCTAACATGGGATGGTAATGCTACGTTTCTTGAATTCATTTTATGTTTGTCTCTTTTGATTGCTTTTGTGAATTCATTGTTCTTTGTGGTTTCATTTCATGAGTAATGGGTATGAATCGTAGCGTTTTGCTTGTTTAGATTAGTTTCTATTCATTCAATTTGATTGCATAACATCTTCTCAATTTCCCCCTTACACATTCTAGCATGCCTAATGGGACCACGGTCCTTAGCACTAATCATTTTATGAGCAAATTTTGAAGTTGCAGGTTCCAAAAATGCACTGGAAAAATTTTCATGCACAGGCTATAGGAATTTTTTGTGGCCAATTTCATGTTTCTACCACACTTGACTCTTTTTGGGCCACTTCTGATTTTTTTGCACTTTTTCCAAAATAACAGAGGCACACTTGAGTTTTTTGGCCTCTTTTTCTTAAAACACAGAGGCCACACTTGAATTTTTCAACAACACTTGCTTTTGACAGGGCCGCTTTTTCTTGAAATTTTCACTTTTGCTCTATCAGTTGTCATTTAAAAAATTTGCAAGTCAATTTTTTATTTCTAACATTAACGTTTGCTTGGTTTGGATTTTTTAATGGTGATAAAATCATTTTTGCAACTCTTGTAGGATATGGAACATGTTACATGAAGCAAACAACTAACCTGTATATTGTAGAGAAGGTGAACTATTGAAATTTTCAAAAAAAATTAGAAGCTTTAAGTTTAGGAAAATTTTGAATTTGGTTTGGTGCTTAAGAATTGAACCCACAAACAAACACTTCAATTTTGGTGCATCTAAAAATGAAATTTTCCCAAAGCTTTCATAGTTTAGGAAAAATTTGAATTTGGTGCTTAAGAATTGAACCCACAAATGAACACTTCAATTTTGGTGCATCTAAAAATGAACTTTTCCCAAAGCTTTCATAGTTTAGGAAAATTTTGAATTTGGTGCTTAAGAATTGAACCCACAAATGAACATTTCAATTTGGGGCTAAAAATAAACTTTTCCAAAGCTTTCGTAGTTTTGGAGCACACTTCAATTTTGGTGCTTACTAAAATGAATGACCTAACGCTTTCATTTTGTTGAAGAATGCACAATTTTCCTTTGTTGACCATTAAGACAAGGTTTTATAAAACACTTTGATTAGTGCTTAAAATTAACAAATCAAATTCTTGTCTTGCACATTGCTATCTCTTTGTCTGAAATCCAGAATATTTCATTTTTGGTGCATGTAAAAAAGAAAAAAAATTGCTATCTTGTACACACTCTTATTTTCGTTTTACTTTATTTTTATTTTCTTTATTTTTCATTTCTTTTGAACTTAAAAAGAACATTGTGATGAAGTGTATACTGTATATTTCATGTTTCATAAACTAGGTGTCTATCCTCTCCCCTTGCACCTTTTGGTGATCTTGGGTGATGAAAATCATCTTGAGTTTCACACTTTGTTTTCATTTCAAAGCATACCTTTAGAAGGTTTTGCCTCCCGATTTGTGAGAAGGAACGACCCAAGTGGGACTTTTGTTTTGGTCCACTATATAAATAATTGTGGGTGTGATGAAATTCATCAACCACTTGGTGCATATGTTCTATACTGACGAAAGTCTCCCCTAGTATCCATGAGATACGTAAAAACCTGCAAGGGCTGGGAGACCTCTTAATTGAGTGAATCGCCAAATGTATAGACACTAGTAAAAAAATTCAAAACATGACTAAGAACTAATGTTGTAGAAGTCACCCCTTTTCATCCAAAAGCATTCTTGGAAGTGGTGCATCATAACTTTGATTCTGAGAAGTTACTTACCAAGTCTAACTTATAGTTGAGCTTATAAACCTCTCCATTCATTGCATGTAAAATCATCCCTTCAAGGCATGAGGTAAGCCCACCTAAAAGGAAGTGTCTATCTCTAGGGTGTAAATTGTCTTCACAAAATTGCAAAATCTATTTGGTTACTTTGAAACATCAAACATTGTGCTTGAATTAAAATGAACACATCAAGACAAGCATTTAACATGGTTCTCAAACATCAAACCCTTTGAATTTAGTGTGAATACTTTGAAAAGAGCCCTATGTTTGCACTCCCTAAAATATATCTTAAACAAATATATTTGAAAGTTTCTCAATGTTTAGGCTCACATTTCAAGTTGCATTAAGGACAAATTAAACATTAGAAGCTATAAATTTAGTATTTCGACTTCCATGAACATTGAGCTTTTATGGAAAGAAACGTGCTTAAAGTTGTAGACATTTTTAGGGTCAAATAATTTTGATTGTTGTGTTGTGATATCACTTGCCAAAATCTCAAATCAAATCAAACAAAACATTCAAATCTGCAAATTTATCCAATGTTGTTGCTAAACTCAGAAACCAGAAAATAAATCTGCAAAGAATATTGCTTTTGCTACTGTTTCTGCCACACCTGACCAAAAACTAGCTGCACTTGCTAAAAATATACTGCTTTTTCTCTATGTTTATGATAGTTATTGGTAAAAATCTACCGCTTTTAACAATTTGAGCGCACTTGACTAAAAACTGGCCACATTTGACCTTTTTGTGCCATAATTGATTAAATTTTTAAAACGCAGTTGACTACAAACCTGCTACTTTTGACCAAAAAGATTGATTTTTCCTATGCAATTCACCAATTTGAAAAACTTGACATAGAGGCCGCACTTGAAAAATCTTACCACATTTTCTTTTCTAATTTGAGCACACTTGACCATAATCTAGCTACAATTGACTTTTTCAACTGTTTTTGCTTCAAAACTATCGCTTTTGCTCTGTTTCCTGTTGAAAATAAAAAAACCAATCCAAAATTGGTTACAAATCCTTTGAGAAAAAAATAATTAGACTCCCAAGACGCGTCATAATCAATCCATCATCCATTGGAAAAATTCAACACCTCATCCTACTTTTAGAAATCAAAATCAAAACAAACAAACTTGGATCATTCCTTCACTCACACTTCTAAGATATCAAAATTTGCTTGAACCTCAAGGCTAGTTCAAGTAAATTTCCTACAACATATCCTCTAGAAAAGGAGTGAAATATCGATCCAAGCCTTTCAACATTTTGAGTTCCAAAAATATCGTCATCCCAAAACATCGCTCAAACCTTAGGGTCTTGAGAATCAAAAAAACCATATCAAAACACCCACACCATCATTTCACCTTATGACCATTTGGCTTTCGACTACTCCAGTTCAACTGAACCTTACACCAACTATCATACAACCAAACTTTGAACTAATTGAAGAAAAAAATAGACATAATCAGTAGTTAGAGAAGCTTCATATTTGAGACAAAGGAAACACCAAACAATGGAGGAATGTAGTAAATATCATAGACAAACAAGAGCGAAAAAGCTGATCTTTCAACTGGAAGGCCCATATTACCACCTCCTATGTGGCAATAGGTATCCTCTTTTCGAAAACAGAAAATCCCAAAAACAAACACAATTTCATTTTCCTTCAAAACAAAAGATCCCAAAAACAAATGCAATTTCATTTCCTCAAAAATAGAAATCCCAAAAACAAAGCATTCTTTCATTCCATAGTTAGAAGTCACCAAACGTTCACAAAGGCTTGGCACTTATTTATGAAAATTACGAGATCACAACATAGAAAAAATATGGAAGCAAAAAAATCAATGCTAGTATGCCCCAAACAAACACCACAATCGACAAAAGTGGCCCATGGGGCTATAGGCCAAGTGACCTTGAAACACCTCAAAAGAGACTCATGTTCAAAGCAATAGAAAACCAATCACCTAGTGAGGAAGAAGTGATCTGTAGACAAAAAGAAGCCATGGATAGATAAAAAAAAAATCTCAAAGATGTGGTCATAGATGAGGTGATAGTGAGGAAGAAGTAAATGATGAAGAATTATTTCAATATTCTAACAATCCCAAGGTGCTCAAACTAATGGATAAAATCCTAAGAAAGGATCCAAATACTTACTTCTTCAAGTTAGCACAAAGTGGTGCTAAGTTACCTATAGAATTCAACGTAGAAGGTCTCAAAGATCCTCACCTCATTCCCTTAGGAGATGATTTAGTTGTGAGATAAATACCCAAACCATTGGATATTCCAAACATGCCACAGGTCTTCTCGAAAGGTAATGATCAAACAATGGAAAACCCTTTGTATAGAAAACCATCCCAAATCAAACAAGCAACGGTGGCCCAACAATATCAAGGAGGTTCATCTCAATACATGCCCCAAAACACTTCATATATTAACCCTTCCCAAAATGTACAAAATCAACAAGGGAAATTTCCACAATAGTACCATCAATAAGGTGGGTCATATGGTCCCCTTCCCCATTCAACAATACCAACAACAAGGTGTGCCACAAGGTACCCTTTCCAATCAACAAGGTGGGTCATATGGTCCCCTTCCCAATCAACAATACCAACAACAAAGTGTGCCATAAGCTACCCTTTCTGATCAACAAGGTGGGCCACATGGTCCCCTTCCCAATCAACATTACCAACAACAAGGTGTGCCATAGGGTACCCTTTCCAATCAACAAGGTGTACCACATGGTCCCCGTCCCAATCCACAGTACCAACAACAAGGTGTACCACACGGTACCCTTTCCAATCAATAAGGTGGGCCACATGGTCCCCTTCCCAATCAATAGTACCAACAACAAGGTGTGCCATAGGGTACCCTTTCCAATCAACAAGGTGGGCCACATGGTCCCCTTCCCAATCAATAGTACCAACAACAAGGTGTTCTGCATGGTACCCTTCCCAATTCGTCCCATCAACAAGGTATCCTGCTAACACACTATTAGGGTAACCTTCAAAATAGTTCACCCCAACAACAAGGTGTGCCACAGGGTACCCTTCACAATTAATCCCATCAACAAGGTGTCCCACCAATGCATTATCAGGGTAACCTTCAATACAGTTTGTGCCAACCACAAGATGTATCGCCAATGCACTATCAAGGTACTTGTCCTCAACAACAACAAAAAGGAGCCAACCCTCCTTATGTTCAACAAGGAGCCAACCCTCCTTACATCCAATAAGGAGCTAACCCTCTTTACATTCAACAAGGAGCTAACCCTCCTTACATTCAACAAGAAGCTAACCCTCCTTTTAAATAAAAATTACCTAACACTCCTTTCACACAACAAGGATTTAACTCTCTTTCCACCCAACATGGTTACCAAGGTCTCATACCTCCACAAGACCCAACCTATGACCAAATCATGGTAGGAAAACAAGGTTACTATACACAGGATCCACAAACAAACGTACCAAAAATAGAGGTAGATATACAACTACAGACCATGAATCCATGAATATCATATGCAGATAGGAAAATCAAAGAAGACTTATACCCTTCAGGATATATGTCCATTTCCTTTTTATTTTTCCATTACTATGCTTCCTTTTCCAAAAAACTTTGAAATACCAAAGTTTGACAAGTACAAAGGAAAAGGAGATCTAGTAGAACATGTACGAGATTTCTTGGTATCATGCATGAAATTACAAAACAACAATTCCTATCTAATGAGGATCTTTTCACGTAGCCTTACTGGTCACGCTATGGAGTGGTTCTGTCATCTACCCCTAGGAATTAGAAGTTTTGATGAATTGATTACCAAATTTGTAAACCACTTCTCATTTAGTATAGAACAGGACGTCACCATCATGGATCTATGTAAGATTAAAAAGAGTCAAGGAGAATCCTTCATCTCTTACCTATAATGATGCAAACATAAAGCTAGTCAATCTAAGTGGCCTATTCCTAACAAGGAACTAGTGGACATATGTCCAGGTAGAAGTCAACTACCAACTCACCATGTTGTGTCCTACAAAATTTGAAGAGACCATTGAGAAGGGACTACACATAGAAAGGGCTCTCATAGCAAGGGGAGTGATTAAGCTAAACAACCCAAGGGACAATTCTTCTAATTTGAATGAGAAACCTAAGATTTGGGCCAAGAACAAAAATGTCACCAATGATGGGGTAGTTGATGCTAGAACTGTGTGGAATATATAAAATCCTAACACACCACAAAAAAAACCTCAAATTGCTCAAACAAGCTATGCTCCTAATAATGTACAAAACAATCAACTTACCTATCCCCAAAATAATCAAGCAGTCAACCAACAGACATATCGGGGAGGGAAACAAAGGCAATACGATCAACCAAGAAGGAAGTTCACTACATTAGGAGAGCCACTTGAGATGGTCATGCACAAACTAGTGCAACAAAACCTCATCAAGGTCAATGATTTCCCAAACTATGAGGATCCAAGCTTCAAAACACCATGGTACAACGAGAAGGACTTATATGAGTTCCACAAAATCAAAGGACTTGCAACAAACAACTACATGAGACTCAAGCACATAATACAAGACTTGATCGACAAGGAGAAGTGGATGTTGAACATTGTCCTGGAAAAAAAGACCTCCAGATATACACAAATCCAATTCTTAACCATGCTAAGAAGAATGACAAAGGAAAGGACCAAGACTGTCACAATGCTAACTACACTTATGGTGACACAGTTCTAGGTACCCTCTCTCAAGTAGATGAAACAAGGGTAAATGTATTAACTATACGAGGTAGGGACACCGAATGTAATGTAACTACCCATCAAGGGAAAGCTACAATACAAGGAGCCCCACCTAAACCCGCAACTAAGTCACAAATGACTACAGTATTGTGGAGCAGTTCTAGAAGACTCCCGCCTTGATCTCAATCCTAGAATTGATAAAATTATCACCAACACATAGGGAGATACTAGAGAAAGCATTAGAAGGATCAGTTCCTAATGACCTCAGTTTGGATCAATTTCAAGCCATGGTTGGAAAAATCACGACCAATCACCATTTAGTCTTTTCTAAGAAAGACTTTCCACAGAAGCCCTTTTGCAACCAAGCTCTCTACATAGAGTTTGGTGTCCACAAAAACATGCTCAAGAGAGTGTTGATAGATAATGGTGTAGGTCTAAACATATGTACTTTGAAATTCATGAAACAGTTGGGGTATTCTAATGATGTGATAATGTGTAGGTCTAAACATGCTCAAGTTGGATGAATTATCATTCTTTTCGATTCCAAAGCTTTGATCTATCTTTCTCTGTTTCTTTAAAAACCCTGGTTAAAGTAGGTTTAAATTTAGGTTTGATCTTAGAACAATCCACAAGCTCAACACTAGCAGGCCCCTTGAACATTATAGTTCACATCAACCATTGAGTGAAATCAGCATAGTCGAGAACTGATTACAAAGACCTTGGGAGTTAGATATCCATGTGTTATTCTTTCTGTTTCAGGAGAGAAAAATAGTAATATTTTGTTTACTGTTGTTGTGCTCATTTGAACCATCAACAGAAACTGGTGCTAGAAGGAGGGCCTAGAAGAGAAAACTGGATAATACTGGGTTTTTCTCACCAGAAAGGTTCGAGAGAGTTCTTCGATCAACTGAAAACCCACCACCTTTAATAGAACTTAAGACCCCAATAAGACACAAGTTTCACAAGATTGGGGCAACTGTCATACCACCCTTGTCAGCCCCGCTCACTCCACCAGGATTTTCACCAATACCCCAGTGGGTACCTGTCAAGCCACCATTGAATCCATCTCAAGTGCTATCACAACTGGTTCAACCCATCCAACAGCTGGCTCAGCCACCACTAATGGCATTTTTTCAGAATAATCCCTCTCCATTGGGGACTATTCCTGGAGGCTTTCACGATATGCCTAAGAATCCTGAGAAATTTTGTCCCAAATACATTCATGGTGAATCAAGGAGTGTTGAAGAGCACATACAAGCTTTTAAGGACGCTTGTAGCAGAGCTCAGATAGCTCACCATGATGTAGTTTGTAGGTTGTTCCTTTATTCCTTAGGGGATATGGCGTACAATTGGTACCTAAATCTTCCTCAGCGCTCTATTCTAAGCTAGACAGACCTGGAGAATGCTTTCATCAATCAGTTCAAAATTTACGTGGATCCAACCATTTTGTTCCACCAATTTGCTACCATTAGGAAGGAGCCAGGTGAACCTTTTCCCTTGTTTAATACTAGGTTTCAACGCATGTATAGGAGACTGCAAGACCCCTATCTAGTTGCTGAAAATAGTGCCATTCAAGCATACTTTAGAGTTATAGACCCATTGATTGGCTTGTTCCTGCAAAGGACTTATCAGCCCGCAGACATTGATTCCTTGTCTAAAGTTTATCATCTAGCCATCAAGCTGCAACAACAAATTAGCTCTCAACAATGAAGTTTGGGAGGAGGTTTTCCTTCAATGGGGTATCAGATGCCTAACCCAACCCCTTTATTCAATGTTGTCCCAAGGATGTCTCCTTTCCATTATGGGCCTATGTCTGAGTTGCAGACTCATTCTCCTGTTCCATTCTTTGCCAATGGAGCTCCTAACTTCTTTCAACAATCACAGGCTCATCATAGTCTGCATGGTCATCATAACCAAATTGGAACACCAAATCATGGCGATCAACCACTTGTTGCTAAGAGTGTTGAAAGTGAAAAGATAGTTCAACTCACAAACGAAGTGGAGACCTTAAAGAAAACTCTATCTCAAGTCACAAATAACATGGCTTAGCTTAGACTAAACCCTTCTCAAAACCAAGGTAATTATCCTAATCAGAGCAATAACAATCAGGGTAATTATTAGAATAACAACAATCACAGCCATAGGGGTTATCAAGGCCAAAACTCCCCTAACCAAGGTTATCAAAAGCAAAATAGAGGATATAACCAAAGGCCAAATAACAACCGACAATGGAATACAGGACCAAATAATGGTGGAGTTCCTCACAATTATCAAGCTAATGAGGACATGTCACATACTGCAAATGTGGTTGACCTTAATTTTATGACTAACTGGTGCAGGCTGCATGATACTGCAACCCATTATGAGGTAAACTGCCCTGAAATGGAGAAAGTTGTCAAGATGGCACAGGAAAATGCCCAAACGTTCCAAGGGAATTCAAATAAAGAAGGTGGCTCAGTAGATACAACAATGACTTATGACCTCTTTGAGGAAGAACCTTCATTTCCAATGCAAGATGAGAATGAACTAGAGGAGGATGTGTATGATGCCCAGGCCTTTCACACAAAGGGAGGACACTTCCTAAGAAATCAAAATAAGGGTTCGTTCACCACATCAACACCACCTAATCACATGGTGCCTCCGAATCAAAGTGCTGACAATAACCCTCCTCCACCAAAAGGTCCACCTAACTTCCATAACAAAGGTAATTCACCTAGTGTTGTCAAATGTAATGCAAGTTATAACAAAAAATTTGATATTGTTGCTGAGATGCAGAGACAGAAAACATGTTTATCATACTTTGACATCCTAAAATGGTGCCCTGCTCAATGAGAGATAGTGTTGAAAGCTTTGGAACAAGCTGATAAATCAAAAGGGAAAAACAAGGTGGCACCTGCTGCGAACATGAACGCAGCTTTGTACAAAAGCAAGGTAGGTACCCCACCATTTCTTTTGAGTTTGAGAATTTGTGGGAAGAATCTACATAATTGTCTGTCAGATTCAGGGGCTTTTGGCAATGTTATGCCATTTTCTGTATGCAAGAAATTGGGATTGAATCTTGTCCAAACAAACAAGAATGTCATCCAACTGGATAAAATAGGGGTTAATGTGGTTGGAGAATTGAGAAATATACATGTGCAAGTAGGGTTTGACCCTAGGATTTTAACCAATATAGATATTCAAGTAGCAGACATTTCTGAGACTTATGGTATGCTGTTGAGTAGAGATTTGATGAAAAGTATAGGGGGATATATCTCCCTCGACTTTTCACATATGTGGCTTCTATGGAGGGGAGTGCCTACGCAGATTAGGATTGAAAGCGAACCTTGCCTCAAGCAGGTCATCACTAAATATGATTGTCCCAACGAGGTAGCTTATTTTGAAACCGGGATAGGGGTCTACAAAGGAGAGGAAGTTTTGACCTTTTCAGTTCTTGATCCTAAAGAATTATCAATACAAAATTCCCCTGACCCCATGATTAATGAAAATCAATAGGAATTGATGAGGAAGCTGCAATAGGATCAGCTGGTCCTGGGGGAAGATATCGACTTGCAGAGTCTTCTACTCCCTAATTGGTGCAGGGTGCATTACCAAAATAATTCTGAATTGACCTGCCAACCTTGCATCAACATTTTAAATCATGTCTCCCAATTTCAGGAAACTAGCCTAAGTCATATCAAGACCGTTTAAGATCACTTCTCATTTGAAGCCAAAGATGCAGTAATGTTAACCAGGGATAAGATACCTTCAAAGGAAGTTCCTTCTCAAATTGAACTTACGTCACTCACATTTCCAAACTAGCATATTTATGAGGAACAACCCCAAGGTTTGCTCGATACCCCTACACTCATAAGTATACCAAAACCCAAGGGATTAATCAAAGATGTGAGTGACTGTCAGAAGGATAGCCACATATTATATGATATATCTGTGTAGGAATTGGAAATTACACCTAAGGAACCTATTGAACACCCCTTCCCCATATTTGATGCAAAAGATCAAGTAGCCCCACCTATGGCTCATTTTATCCAAATTCCCACAATAACCTCAAAAAGATCAAATCCAACTCTTGATCAGCTGTGAACCCTCACGTTTGATGGATCCAAATCCAAAACAGGTTGTGGTGTTGGGATTGAATTAACCAATCGGAAAGGGAAAACTTTTTTTGCTTCTTACAAGTTGCAGTTTAGATGCACTAACAACGTGGCGGAATATGAAGCTTTAGCTTGGGAGTTGATGTTCACACATAAGAAGAAAGTTACTGCCTTGATGGTTAAAGGAGATTCAAAAGTAGTTATCAAGCAAGTGCGCAGCCAATACACATGTCATAATAGAAGGGTGACAGCTTATAGAAATCGGGTATGGAACTTGATTGAAGAATTTGATGCTTTTGGGATTAGCTTAATCCCTAGAGAGGAAAATCAAATAGATGATTCATTAGCTGTTGCCACAAGTAGCCTGGAACCCATGCAAGGCTCCACACTTAACATATTTTCAGTAGAGTTGATTTCCACCCCAACTTTTCCTGATAATGTCAAGAACTTTCAAGTCTTTGATGATGATTGACATATCCTTGCTTTTCTAGCAAGCTCATATGTTTTTGAAGGGCAAATCATTGATGAGTCCAATAGGGATCAAGGAGATTGGAACCCTGAAGATTGTGATATAGAGGGGGTCCTCAATTTAAAAGGTAATAGCATTCCCAAGGGAATGGTGGCCTTAGAAAGAATTTTTAATTCAGACCCAAGGGCTCAGGAGAAGATATCAGCTGAAGATAAAGGAGGTGAATATCAAACTGTTAACCTAGCTGATTTTGGCCCGGAAAGAAATGTTTACATAGGGAAGGCTTTCCCTGAAGCAATTAGAAAAGATATACTGAGGGCACTGAAGAAGGATATTGCTGCAATAGCCTGGGGGTACGAGGATTTGAAGACATTTGATGCCTCTGTTATGACTCATACTATTCCTTTGAGGCCGGAAGCTAAACCATTTCGACAGAAACAACGTCTTGTCAACGCCCTGATCGAACCACTGATCTTTAAAGAAGTTTAGAAATTGCTTTCTACAAGAATAATCTTCCATGTATGACATTCAACATGGGTGGCTAACTTGGTTCCAATCCGTAAGAAAAACGAGGAGATTAGGCTATGTGTAGATTTTCAGAATTTGAATAGGGCTTCAGAAAAGGACAACTACCCACTCCCTTCACTGGATGAAGTCTTGCAGACTATTAGCGGGTCTCAGATGATATCATTCCTGGATGGTTATTCTGGATACAATCAGGTGATGGTTGACTGTGAAGACAAAATGAAGACAACCTTCACTACTAAGTGGGGAATATTTGCTTACAAAAGGATGACATTTGGTCTGATAAACGTTGGAGCAACCTTTCAGCGTGCCATGGACATAGCGTTCAAAGATCTGATTGGAAAATGCATTATCATTTACATGGATGACCTGACAGTATTCTCTAAAGATAGACTGAACCACACTATAGACTTAGCTAAAGTTCTTGAAAGATGTATCCAGTATGGTATCTCCCTGAATCCTAAAAAGTGTGTGTTTGGGGTTTCTGAAGGGAAACGTTTGGGACACATAATCTCGGAAAGAGGAATATCGATCGATCCAAACCGTGTTGAGTCCATTCTGAAGATAACCAGGCCAGGAAGCAAGAATGAGATGAGATATTTCTTTGGAAAGATCAACTTTGTGAGAAAGTTTATCACAGGTTTTGCAGAAATTGTAAAACCATTGACTGAAATGATGAAGAAAGATGTTGTAATAGAGTGGACTAATGAGGCAAAGGTCACATTTTCTTTAGTCAAATGATCCATTTCGGAAGGGCTAATCCTCACCAACCCTGACTACTTGAAGCCATTCTATATTTATTCTTTTGCTTCTGAACATTCCTGTGCAACCATCCTAACTCAACGAAGAGAAGAGGGAGAGGAGAGGCCAATTGCTTTCATGAGTTCTCCATTTAAGAATGTTGAAGTTAAGTACCCACCTCTCGAAAAACAAGCTTTTGCGCTGGTCAGAGCTGTCAAGAAGTTCAGACATTACATCCTTCGAAGTCAAATTATTGTTGTAGTTCTTGATGCAGCTACGAAGTCTCTACTTATGTAGAGCGAGTTGGGAGAACGAAGGGGGAAATAGATGGCCATTTTGCAAGAGTTTGATCTGGAGATACGCCCTATGAAACTTGTCTGAGGTCTGGGCCTATCTAAATCCATAGCTGATGCTGGTGAGAACATTATTTTCCAGCAATACACAACACATTCCTTTTCCAATGACCCTTGGTATGTCGATATCATCTATTTCATGCTCAACAATCGGTGCCCAGAGGGAATGAATACAACTCAGAGGAGAGCACTAAGAATGAAGAGCTCCCATTATATGCTCAAAGGAGGATTGCTATATAGGAAGAATTTTGAGGGGGTGTACCTACGATGCCTTGATCAGCAAGAGGCTAAGCATGTAATTACTGAATTTCATGGGAAACATGGCACATGTCATGGGTCTGCAGATTCGTTAGCACATCAGATCCTTAGATCAAGTTACTACTGGTCATGTGTGTTCAAAGATGCCCATGAACATGTAAGAACATGTCACATATGCCAAGTTTTTGCATCAAAAGAATGCCATCCAACCATGCCATTGCAACCTGTTTACGAGATAAGACCATTTTCCCAATGGGTGTTGGACTTTATTGGGGTAATTAACCCAAATTCTTCTGTAGGACACAAATTTATTCTGATTGCCACGGATTACTGCACGAGATGGACGAAGGCTATACCTTGCAAGAACAACATGGCAGAGGTAGTAATCAAGTTCCTCACCGAATGCATCACAACTAGGTTTGGAGTACCCTTCGCATTGGTATGTGACAATGGTTCTTCCTTTTCCTCTGCTGAGTTCATTTTATGGGCTTATGATTACAAAATTGTCTTAAAATATTCTTCAAACTATTACCCACAAGGAAATGGAGTTGCAAAATCAACCAATAAAAATCTCTTAGGGGTAATTAAAAAATTGTTAGAGAATAATCCTAGGGACTAGCATACCCAGCTGAGATTCGCATTATGGGTAGATAGAACTAGGATCAAGACTACTTTAAAGACTTCACCATTCAAGCTAGTGTATGGCCAAGAGCCTGTGTTCCCTATTCACTTGCAAATACCTATCCTTGAGTTTATGCAAAAATTCTACTCTAAAGATGATAGGATAGAAGTAAGATTAGCTACCTTGTTGAAACTAGAAGAGCAGAGGGATGTCGCATTGCAGCAATTCTTTAGACACCAGGCTGTTGTCAAATGTTGGTTTGACAAAAGAGCCAAAATCAAGGCTTTCAGAATATCAGACCTTGTGCTACTATGGGATAAAGCTAATGAAAAGAAGGGCAACCACCAAAAATTTGATAAGCTCTGGTTAGGTCCCTATCAAATTGCAGAGATCCTAGGAGAAAATACTTTCTGGCTGAGTAGTTTAACTGGAGAACCTGTTCCATTTCTTGTCAATGGACAGTTTCTTAAATATTATTTTGAGTCGTAAAGTTTGGTATTCTTGATGGGTTGTGGATTCATGTAAATAATTTGCTGTAAAAAGTTTTGTTGTTTATTTGTTTGTTCTTTCTTTTTGTCCTTTCGTTTCCTTTGTTGTTTGGTGTTTGTCTTGTTTTGTTCTTTGGGGTTTCTCTGTTCTTTCGATCTTGAAATGGTGGGTTGTTATCTAAAGTATACTTTGGTTATTAGGAGAGAAGTGGTTTAGATATTTTCAAGTTTTCTGATTGGGTGATTTTGTCCTAAATTCGTTGTTTTATGCCCATTATCAATAAGAGTTGTGGAAAGTCTTGGAAACAAGGTGCAAAGTAAACAATCTTCATTAACAACCTCTGAATCTGTCACAAATCACCAAGATCGTCTCCTTTTTTGTAATGGTATATTTTTCCTAGGGCGATAGTGTTGTAAGATTTGAGTGAAAAATCCGATTTCCAGATGTTGTTATGAGGTCCATGGTAGTTTTCAACCCAGAACAGATGTTAAACATCTGACTTATTGAGAAAAATTGAATGAAATATCTGAAACTCCAAGAGAAAAGAAAAGAGAAAAAGAATTATCAAAAAGAAAAGAGGACTTAATATGAATGGGTGATTCCAGTATCTCTACCGGGGCTATGGACACCTGACTAGCAGTAGAGAAATGTTGTGAGAAAACTAGAGGTATCTTCATCGGGGCTATGGACGCCTGACTGGTAGCAGAGCAATGCCCAAGATATCATTGCACAACAGCTAAAGGGAATCAACTCATGTAGTCCAAATCTTGAACATTGTTGTTCAAAAGATGAGGAAAAATTTATAAAAGGATGATGCACCATTAAGCACACACATAGATTCAAGGGTAACTAGTGTTGATTTACATTTGAGATTCTAGCTCAACCTTGGTTGTTAAAACTGACCCAATTAGAGTTGCGATGTTCATAAACCAGGAGTTCTGGGTAGCTGAATCCTTCAGTTTCTTGAAAATGGTTAAACCATTTTCCCAGCCGAGTTGCCATTTGTTATGCCTTGCATAACCACCCCATTTTATTCTAGAACAAAATGGGTCCCCCCTTTTTTTTCTTTTGTTTTCTTTTCCTTTGGTTGTTTGGTTTGGTCTTAGGAGTTCTTTTGCTTTCCTCCTAAGTCTGTCTTTTGTTCTATCAAATTTGGTTCTACTTCAGCCAAAGTTGGGTTTCTTTTTGTTAAAATTGAAGGCATGATGAACAATAATGTATTTTATATGCTTTGAGGACTAATGGAGGCATTTGTGTTGTAGGATTAAATCATCTGCTTGATGATATTTCTCAAGGAAGTCAGTTAGGAAGCATACCTCAATCAAGTTTGGCATAAAACTCCTAATGAAGAAATTCGCTGAGACCCTCCTATTGTCTTGTCGACTGGCAGTGTGGTTCTATTCATTTGAAATATACTAGTCAGCCAGACATTTTAATCGCCGTGGGTTTTTATATGTCTCCCCGACATGCTGAAGTCTCACCGACCGTTGTGCATAAGGCCAGCGTCGCCGAAAGAACTTGGGTTCGGGGAGAAGTCTTCCCAACTAATAGAAGTCTCGGTGACAAGGGGTAGCGTCGGCATGAAGTCTCACCATCCAAGCGAAGTCTCGCCAAAAGGTTTGAGTTTGGCATAAGGGTGTGGCTTGGGGTAAAGTCTCATCGACAGGGTGGACTCTTGCCGAAACGAGCCAACGTCGGGGAGAGTGGTTTGTGTTCGCTATGAGTCTCCCCGAAATGAAATGACCTCTCGCCGAAACAAGGTGGCTTCGATGAAAGGTCTTGCTGAACCGATAGGGTCTCGCTGAAAGGTTATTCCTTCAGTATAAGGTCTGGCCGAAGGGGTGAAGTCTCGGCGAAAAGGGGTGCCATCGGGGAGATGTCTTGCCGATGGTTATTAGTCATGCTGAGGGATTCTCCCTTCGACGTAGTGTTTTGAGCTCGACGAAAGGTCTCACCGACCAAGTAGGGTCTCACCGAAAAAGAACTTGGGTTCAAGGAGAATGGAGGAGCTCGCCATGATATCTCGTTGACTCGTGGTATTCTTGCTGACATGTTTTGTGCCTTCGGTGTAACGTGTTGAGCTTGATATGATGTCTTGCCAAGTGCGATTATCTCAGCGATGAAAGGGAATATCGCTATAACTTTGGCTACCCGCCATAATGTTTGGCCGACCTAATGGTGTCTCACCGAAGGATGAAGGGATCGGTGAAAGGTCCTGCCGACAATGGGGAATCTTGCCAATAGAGATGGATTTTCCAATGGAAAAGAGATATCAATATAACTCCTGCTATCCGCCATGATGTCTTGTTGAATGTGGATGTCTCGCCGACAGAGGAGCACAATGGTAGGGTTCCTAGGGACTCGTTGTGATGTCTGGCTGATAGCGATTGTCTCAGCGACAATTTTGGGATATCAATACAACCCTGGCCGCTCGCTATGAAGTCTTTCCGACAGTGGTAAGTTATGTCGATCGCTGCTATGGAGTATAATCACATCGGGGAGACACGACTAGTGTCTCATCGACATGTGATTCTGTCTAAATAGCTTTTGACCGTCTGGGAATCTTGTGTGGCATATGTCCCACCAATCAAAAGAAGCTAAAGGGGCGGGCCAGTGACAGTTTGATGATTGACTATTCTTGTGAGGAGGATCAGCAGAGCATAAACACCATGGACTTACTCTGAGATCAAAAATGATGGAACAGCTCGGTGAACAATGGTGTGAAGATCCAATGGGAAAATCTGATGTTGCTTCCAGAAGGAGTCAACTTGCAGAAAGATCTAGAGTAGGAAGAAGGCCGAAAGGAGGAAGAGGCCATCAGTGTCAGGGACAGCTGTGAGGTCTATTGGCAAAGGTAGATTTGTATTAATGGTAATGCTCTAGGACATTCAAAGCAACTCTGATGGAAGTTTGAGGGTGGACATGGAGGCCAGAAGTTATTGCGATGGTTGCAAAAGATTTAAAGGTTTCTCCCGAGGGCGATCCTTCACCAACATGGACACGGGGATGCATATTGAATGTGACATTAACTTCATTCCAAAAAGATCTGAGGGCTGACCCTTTTGAAGTGGGATATTTTTTGTAAACCCTAAAAACAAGGGCCGACTTTCTTTTTGGCATGTTCTATATATATGGCATTTTTGCCTCTTTTAGAAAGAGGAGATTTTTTTTCAGAAACCAGTAGTAGAGAGAGAAAAAGGAGGATAGATAGATTTTTCAAGGACAAACATAGATTTTTTAGTAGTAGAGAAAAACTTAAGAGTAGTAGTAGAATAGGAGTTAGATTTGATAGAAGGCAGTGTTGTATCTTTCAAGTTTTCTTAGTATAGATGGAAACAATCTAAAGACATAGGTTTTCTATACACTGGTGATTGTGCCAGATTTGTAAATGTTGCTTATCTGTTTCACTAACAGTAGAAGCAAATAGACTAAAATCTACTTCATATTGTGTTCCTGAATGGTGTTTATCTTGGGTTAATCATTTGATTTGAAAAGCTTTCAAGGAATGAAGTTTTATTTTATGTTTTGTTTAAATAGTGATTTGCAATCTGTTGTTGAAATTAGCACTGTGAATGAATGAAACTGTGTGTTAATCACAAGTTAATTTTGTTCTACAGTTTTAGTTAGGAATTCCTTGAAAGGTAACAAGTCTGGTTAAGTTGGATGAATTATCATTCTTTTCGGTTCCAAAGCTTTGATCTATCTTTCTCTGTTTCTTTAAAAACCCTGGTTAAAGTAGGTTTAAATTTATGTTTGATCTTAGAGCAATCCACAAGCTCAACATCAGCAGGCCCCTTGAACATTATAGTTCACATCAACCATTGAGTGAAATCAGCATAGTCGAGAACCAATTACAAAGGCCTTGGGAGTTAGATATCCATGTGTTATTCTTTCTCTTTCAGGAGAGCAAAATAGTAATATTTTGTTTACTATTGGTGTGCTCATCTGAACCATCAAGAAGTCCATATACCATAATCCCAATATTACTATATACTTTGTCCATCTTTTCTAAATCACAAGTATTAGTTCATACCCCATATCCTTTAGTTCATCTAGCCTAAATCCTAAGACTTTTTGTCCTACATCTCTCACATCAAACCATATACCTTGTCCACTTTACATTTTTCCATTTTGACCACACCCTTAGTTCTTCATCCATTGTACACATTTTTATTTCTCCCACTGTTCATTATTTTACAACATCCCTTTGAGTGCAAGGTACCCATCCCTTTGTCACTCATTTTCCACTTGGTCTTAAACGTAGTCATCTTGGGTTTACATCCAAAAAAAAATCAATAAATTAGGATATCCTTGATCACTCCAACATTACTATATTTTATCCACATCATCCTTATAGTTTGCATCCTATCATCATTAAAATCAATCCTTGGACATAGTTGAAAGTATTACCTTTGGATATTTTAATCAAATAATTAGTTTAATCCATCCTTTGGGACCTTTAATCTATCCTAAGGACCCTTGTCTAATCCTTGGAAACTATACAACAATTATTAGATTCCAAATTCAAAATCACAATCAAACCATCCTAATATCCAAGTGTGTAACTTACACTTTAAATCCAAGTTTAGAAAATCCAATCCATAGAATCATTCCATCAATTTATCCCATCTTTGGGATCATTCCATTATCCAATCAAGTTCATTACAAGTCATCCATTACATCACAGGTAATGTTATCCTTCTTTTTTAGGAATTTACTCCCTTTTGATTAGTCACCACAAACCCAACAAGGTAACCAAGTCCTCCATATTTATCTTTTCCCACATCAAGTTTAAAACCAAGACCAATGGACCCATATCCCATATACTAAAACCAAAAAATCATAATCAAAGTAAGGCCAAAGATCATAATCAATGAAAATCCAACAACATGAGTCCTTTAGATCAAATCCTTTTCCCAAATCAAACCAAGCACAATCATTATAATGGTATTTCTCATCAACTATGATATGATATGTATGATGATGATGATAGTATTGTTGCACAAACAAAATATGATCCTTATGATGATGAGGATGGTCCTATCAACCAACCCAAATATGATCCTTATAATGATGATGATAGCATTGACCAAGACACAATTGATGAGACCCTTATGGACCTTCTTTCCATAGATTCCGTACACCCAACCATTAACTCCCACATCCTTCAAACCAGGATTTCACTAACACTAGCTACAACATGAACCAACATGAAATATCCACGACTTATCCTTGTATCACCATTAGAAAGGGAAACACAATCCTATAAAAATATCCATCATCTCCTCAATCCATGACATTTAATCCTCTTCATCCAACTCTTTTAAATCTACAAAATCATCTACATCTTCCAAATCATTTGCATCTGCCTCCTCCAAATCATTAACACCCAAGTCCTTTAATTCCTCCCAATTTACTCTAGGTTCCACATCACCCTCATCCAAGTCCTCCAACTAAACCAATATAAAGTCCACTCATTCATGGAAGATTGATTAGTCCCATATGTCTATTCAAGATATTATCTAAGTAAAACTCACATGGGATAAACAACAAAACCACATATCTAAGAAATCCATGTCTAGAACATCGATCAATGAGTCTCCTACCACTATGCCTATCCTAGATCAAATACCATCAAGTACTACCATCTCCATGAGTCAACCCACATGGGGAGTTAAGTATAAACATTTCATGAGATCCATAAAACCCAAAAGATCCAAAATCCACAAGCATCATAAGGTCCAATGGCATCCCACTAGCCCAAGCATATTGTTAAATACGATGTCAAGGACATATATCAAAGTATTAATAAATAGTGAGGATATCAAAGCAAAGCAAAGTGTATCCATCTTATCTAAAAAGAAATTAAATATATGTCAAAGCTTGCTCTAAATTATGATAAAACTTGCTCTAACATTAATCAAGGTCAAGATACTGAGTAAATCCCCATAGATCATGATATTCGAGTTAATCCAATCTTTGATCAAGATCCAATAGATTATTATGAAACAAATGACACTCTAATCTTTGATCAAGATCCTATCTATGACCATGACAACTGAAATTTGATCTTTGATCAATATCCTTCTATTGATCAAGAATTCCAAGATGACCCTTTCCTCAACCTTTGTCTCATCCAAGATTGTGAAATCAAATATGACCACACCCATATTCCAAAAACTTCCATTTCCCAAGATGGGAAACTTATGTCCCTTGGACACATAGATAGTTAAAAAAATGATAGGATCCCACCAAGCATGAGGATTCACAATACAAGATTGATCGCATTGAACATATCATTGATCAAGATACCATAATTGCAAACAAGAAAAAAGCACAATCATCTTGTAAGTTGGGTTCAACTACTTTCATATGGTTCGACCTTCTTGCAAAGGAGTGAATAGACCTCTCTACTAATTCATGGTTTCCTGATAATAAATTTGCATCATGTTTCAAAAGTAAAAAATATCCCATGGCAAGAAAAATTTGTCAAAGCATAGGCTACAATGGTAAAGGGTTAAGCCTTCACAAACAAGACATTATAGAACTAGTTTTAGTATATGAAAATGATGGATATCAAGGTCTTGGCTACAAATCTCCAATCACACAATCTAATGGTGACAATTGAATGATAGTTGGGACCTCATCAAATGAAAGCATCAAAACAGAGTTCATTCATAACTCTTATAAGAATACTTCTTTCACCCATATTTTCCATACTCCCCCCATCCATACTAGAAATCTACATCCACAACATCCTAAAGACCTTGATTGGGGCCAACAACATCTTCCATCATATTAAAAAGTGAAGCACTCCTATGAATCAAAATATTGTAATCCACTACCAAAATAGAAACAATGGAAACTCTCCATGAGTCTAAAAAGCGACATGCATCCAAAAATCAAGAAGAAATCAAAAAATAAATATGAATCCCAAAGAAAAGTAAATTAATGAATCTGATCAAACAAAGTCATCAAAAGTAATCCATAGATCAAAATTTGCATATTACATACAATAGGTGTGCACCACCTTCACAATTATCATGCAAAACTTCACCATCCAGAAATAATGTTGGTCCCAATCCTAGGTCTTATCACAAATCCAAATCCAATTTTACCACCCAATCCCAACATCCTTTATTCCAATCCAAATCTCAAATCCCTACATCCAAAATCTATCCATTCGCACATCCACCTTCAAAGTCCTAATTATCAAATCAACAATCCAAATCCCAATCCTCACTTCCACCATCTAAATCCATACAACTTCATCCTAAACCGAACCAAAGACCTAGAATCCATCACATCTATGTAATGACGCTTTACCACAAGAGTTATGATGGCACTCTATCGAGATGTCTATATTTGGACAAGGCCAACCCAACTACCAAAGAGCATTGCCACAATTGTGAATTGTATACTAGTGCAAAGATCCTAGCAAAGCAACTCTATAAGGTAGGATACTATTGGCATGTATCGAAGCATCTATATCAACTACATCAAACGTCCATGTAGGTGATACCTAAAGAAAAATAAGTCAAGAGTAGTTCAAAAAGTCCAAAAATTCCAGAAAATACAAAATTAGTAAAATTCCACAAAAAAAAGAGAAAAAAAAAGAAAAGAAATAGTAAAGATAAATAATCTATCCAATAGTGTAAACCACTTATTATGGTTCCTTAGACAAGTACCATGATAAAAAATCATTCATGAGTGTCATATGTAAGTAAAATTAGCTATGTGAACCTTGTAATTGGGGGAAAGTTGCCTCATGCATTCCACCTTACCTATCCCTCATATCATGGCATTCCATCATACCCATCCACCATATCCAATTATACATACCTCATCCATATTCCATACTTACATTTATCTTAATAAGGATTAGGGGGACACACATAATACATACTTCAACAAACTCTTGAAATAGTCATCATTTGGCCATACACTATCTACCATCACTTTGTTTCCTGCAATAGCACTATCCAACTCCCTATCTTGGATGAAAAAATGATAATCCTATGCAATGTAGTCCTTGAAATATCCTCTTAAATCCATCCATCAATCCATATATTTTCCATCCCATACAAATTGTCAACCATTCCATTTAAACCACCTTATCCTTGTCCCTAGGCTTGGATTATCCCTTGCTATTGGTTCCACCATTAAGATGACAAATAAAATCAAACACTTATCCAAACACACTCCTAATCTATAGAACAATCCATAAAATAATTTATCCATGTTGAAGCCCTTAAATCCAAACATACCCCACTCAAACCTTTGCATCCATCCAAAAACATCCATAAGCTTTGTCCCTTATCTTTCTATAAGTTGTGTTTAATTGACAATCAATCATCATCAAGATATGTCTTTCCCAATCCTCACATTTTTTTTGGATTTGTCCTTCTCACATCAAAAATGTTATCATCATCATAATCAAAACAATCTATATCTCATAGTTTGATCATGGGAAAATTTAATCCAATTTTCATCACTAATTTGGATCCTTGCCAATCAATCCATCCCCCCATCCCACCTTCCCATACACCCTTGGCTTCAACATGACATCAGATATAAACTTATATCTTTGGCATATTTTTTATTGCTTATATGTATGAGTTTTTGTTTGTTTGTTGCTTGTAGTCTTAGTGCTTCATCCATCACCTATCACAATCACCTTCATCATTCATATGACAATATGCTAACAATAATGTGTCTAATGGATCACTATACTATTTGCAACTTCATTGTTTGTGTTTCAATTTATACACACATGGCATATTGTCATCATGATCCATTATATCATGGTGTATCATGCTAAGTGTTATAAAAAATAAAAGATTTATCCTTGCATTTGAAGTTACTATGACAATATTACATCTATCCTTTGTCCACACCCCAAATCATGTGTCATTTAATTTCATTATATCCTTGTGAGATTTCATCATCTAAAATATACAACCATGCAATTTAGCATCCTATCATCCAATCATCTTAGTGGCATCAATCAATCTACTCAATCCTTATCCATCATCAAATATATATCCATGGTGTGTACATCATCCCAATATGATTTCTCTCAATTTATCTTTTATCAATCATGACATATTTTTTTCTCATCCTTAGTCTTTTCAAGAGACCTCATGGTTTCTATTTCACTTAACAACTTGCTTGAGGGGGCATCACTTCCATCATCATCCCTAAGTGATTGTGGCAACTTTCCATCGAATGTTTGCTTCATTCCATCCTACTTTTTATTATTCTTTAACACAACACCACTTAGTTGTGACATTGTATTGAAAAGAGGAGAAAAATGTCTAAATATTTCTCTAGTGTACCTAATCCTAATTGACCAAACACATCACTTTAGACAATTCCCCTTCACCTAAAGTCTCCCAAACTTAATTAAATAATCATATTATTTAATTAAACTATTTTCCATCTCACCTCATAATATTTATAAATAATAATTATCATTTCCACCTCACATATGGCTAAAATAATTATATAGTATTATTATTTAAATATGTCTATATTTCCTCAACAAATTCCAAGAATAAAGGGAACCTAAGATTTTTTTTCCTTATGATTCTATTCTCTCAACCCATTCCAAGAATATAGCCTTACTAGATGCACATGTCCTTTATTTTCCTCATCATCACAACCACTTAATAAATTTAGTAAGTACATCCTATCCCTTCACATTCCTACAACCTCCATCTTGACCTTCCATTCTCTCCTTGGTCCTAGGGAAATACTCTCAAACATCCTCCACCTTGATCTCACCATCATATCTTAGTCATCCATTGCCTCTTCCAAAATTATAATAATTAAAGGCACATTGTCACTCAATTTCAAGATCCATCAACTTTATGCTAGATACACGCTATCAAAACAAGTATCTTCAATAAAAGGAGCACCACATATCACTAGTCATTGGATAAAATCAAATCACAATGGATTTTATGGCTACATCTGAGTTTATTGATTATGTTATTGTGTTGTTTTGAATTTCATTGTGAGCTCTATCTAAAAGTTTTGTCTTGATTTGGATAGAAACTTAGATGCTTGTTTGTTTCCATTTTAATTTTTAATCATTAACATCATAGGTTCAAATGCATAACTACAAAATTTACCTCTTTCAAGGTTGCACCTATAAATTTGATCCAAGGTGACAAATGATAAATCTAGGGATCTCTAGGGATTGGTAATAAAGGGAACTAGATGTGTCATGTCATAAGCCAAGTTTACACAAGAATATGCCACTAATATGCTAGGTATTTTATTTCTGACACTCTAATTAAAGTAATCCTAGAGAATAAGGGAAAAGGGTATGGGTATGTAATTTTCATCATTACATTTTGCCCCCACTTTGATGTGCATGTAAACTACTGAGTGGATACTGTAGACATGTAAAAATGAACTAACACTTATCACACGTCCTCAATGAAATTTTCTCATCATCGACATCATTATAACCTAATATCACTGCATTTCACATCAATTGCACCAAAAACCCTATTTTCCTCTATTAATTGAATAATATTACATTATTTAATTAATTCACTTTTTCATCATTTTCAACTAATTAGATAAATTCAATTTATTTAATAAATTCCTAATCTAACTTTATTCCTCTTGATTAATTAAATAACGTCAATTATTTAATTATGTCACTAATTAACCCTATTCCCCTAAGTCAATTAAATTATTAAAACTTAATAGTTTAATTAAAACGCTTTCCCCCAAATTTGAATAATTGAATAAATTATTCAAAACAATCATCAAAAAGGTCAAATCAAACAAATACAACTTTGTTTATACAATTCAAACCTGATTTGCACGTTCAACTACAAAAAGATTAATTAATTAAATCAATTAATTAATTATCCTCACCCACTTTCATGATTGATCAAATTACGATCCGCCGATTGCTCACTCTATTCTCTGATTGATCCATCTATTTCCTAACAGATCAATCTATTCTTCAATTCCACATATTATTCAATCTATTTCCTCAATCCCACTGAACACTCAAAATGATTTCTTCAATCACACCAATTACGTAATCAAAATGCATTGATTATTCCCATCTAATTCTTCTCAACATCTTTGAACCGTTGATCAAGATATTCTACTACGTGATCTGGATGTTCATTTCAAAAACACAAAATCTATATAACAACCATATTTCTTCTAAAAAATGATCAAAGAATCAATATCATTTGCACGACAAAGTAATGCAAAAATCTTAATCAATCTTTTGACAAAGCATTACACACATCTTTGATCAACACACTTATGACTTTGGAGCTTTTGCACGCACAATGGAGGCTTCACATTGATACGGAAAATCCAACATCTTTGTGAACACACTCTAACATGGGATGGTAATGCTACGTTTCTTGAATTCATTTTATGTTTGTCTCTTTTGATTGCTTTTGTGAATTCATTGTTCTTTGTGGTTTCATTTCATGAGTAATGGGTATGAATCGTAGCGTTTTGCTTGTTTAGATTAGTTTCTATTCATTCAATTTGATTGCATAACATCTTCTCAATTTCCCCCTTACACATTCTAGCATGCCTAATGGGACCACGGTCCTTAGCACTAATCATTTTATGAGCAAATTTTGAAGTTGCAGGTTCCAAAAATGCACTGGAAAAATTTTCATGCACAGGCTATAGGAATTTTTTGTGGCCAATTTCATGTTTCTACCACACTTGACTCTTTTTGGGCCACTTCTGATTTTTTTGCACTTTTTCCAAAATAACAGAGGCACACTTGAGTTTTTTGGCCTCTTTTTCTTAAAACACAGAGGCCACACTTGAATTTTTCAACAACACTTGCTTTTGACAGGGCCGCTTTTTCTTGAAATTTTCACTTTTGCTCTATCAGTTGTCATTTAAAAAATTTGCAAGTCAATTTTTTATTTCTAACATTAACGTTTGCTTGGTTTGGATTTTTTAATGGTGATAAAATCATTTTTGCAACTCTTGTAGGATATGGAACATGTTACATGAAGCAAACAACTAACCTGTATATTGTAGAGAAGGTGAACTATTGAAATTTTCAAAAAAAATTAGAAGCTTTAAGTTTAGGAAAATTTTGAATTTGGTTTGGTGCTTAAGAATTGAACCCACAAACAAACACTTCAATTTTGGTGCATCTAAAAATGAAATTTTCCCAAAGCTTTCATAGTTTAGGAAAAATTTGAATTTGGTGCTTAAGAATTGAACCCACAAATGAACACTTCAATTTTGGTGCATCTAAAAATGAACTTTTCCCAAAGCTTTCATAGTTTAGGAAAATTTTGAATTTGGTGCTTAAGAATTGAACCCACAAATGAACATTTCAATTTGGGGCTAAAAATAAACTTTTCCAAAGCTTTCGTAGTTTTGGAGCACACTTCAATTTTGGTGCTTACTAAAATGAATGACCTAACGCTTTCATTTTGTTGAAGAATGCACAATTTTCCTTTGTTGACCATTAAGACAAGGTTTTATAAAACACTTTGATTAGTGCTTAAAATTAACAAATCAAATTCTTGTCTTGCACATTGCTATCTCTTTGTCTGAAATCCAGAATATTTCATTTTTGGTGCATGTAAAAAAGAAAAAAAATTGCTATCTTGTACACACTCTTATTTTCGTTTTACTTTATTTTTATTTTCTTTATTTTTCATTTCTTTTGAACTTAAAAAGAACATTGTGATGAAGTGTATACTGTATATTTCATGTTTCATAAACTAGGTGTCTATCCTCTCCCCTTGCACCTTTTGGTGATCTTGGGTGATGAAAATCATCTTGAGTTTCACACTTTGTTTTCATTTCAAAGCATACCTTTAGAAGGTTTTGCCTCCCGATTTGTGAGAAGGAACGACCCAAGTGGGACTTTTGTTTTGGTCCACTATATAAATAATTGTGGGTGTGATGAAATTCATCAACCACTTGGTGCATATGTTCTATACTGACGAAAGTCTCCCCTAGTATCCATGAGATACGTAAAAACCTGCAAGGGCTGGGAGACCTCTTAATTGAGTGAATCGCCAAATGTATAGACACTAGTAAAAAAATTCAAAACATGACTAAGAACTAATGTTGTAGAAGTCACCCCTTTTCATCCAAAAGCATTCTTGGAAGTGGTGCATCATAACTTTGATTCTGAGAAGTTACTTACCAAGTCTAACTTATAGTTGAGCTTATAAACCTCTCCATTCATTGCATGTAAAATCATCCCTTCAAGGCATGAGGTAAGCCCACCTAAAAGGAAGTGTCTATCTCTAGGGTGTAAATTGTCTTCACAAAATTGCAAAATCTATTTGGTTACTTTGAAACATCAAACATTGTGCTTGAATTAAAATGAACACATCAAGACAAGCATTTAACATGGTTCTCAAACATCAAACCCTTTGAATTTAGTGTGAATACTTTGAAAAGAGCCCTATGTTTGCACTCCCTAAAATATATCTTAAACAAATATATTTGAAAGTTTCTCAATGTTTAGGCTCACATTTCAAGTTGCATTAAGGACAAATTAAACATTAGAAGCTATAAATTTAGTATTTCGACTTCCATGAACATTGAGCTTTTATGGAAAGAAACGTGCTTAAAGTTGTAGACATTTTTAGGGTCAAATAATTTTGATTGTTGTGTTGTGATATCACTTGCCAAAATCTCAAATCAAATCAAACAAAACATTCAAATCTGCAAATTTATCCAATGTTGTTGCTAAACTCAGAAACCAGAAAATAAATCTGCAAAGAATATTGCTTTTGCTACTGTTTCTGCCACACCTGACCAAAAACTAGCTGCACTTGCTAAAAATATACTGCTTTTTCTCTATGTTTATGATAGTTATTGGTAAAAATCTACCGCTTTTAACAATTTGAGCGCACTTGACTAAAAACTGGCCACATTTGACCTTTTTGTGCCATAATTGATTAAATTTTTAAAACGCAGTTGACTACAAACCTGCTACTTTTGACCAAAAAGATTGATTTTTCCTATGCAATTCACCAATTTGAAAAACTTGACATAGAGGCCGCACTTGAAAAATCTTACCACATTTTCTTTTCTAATTTGAGCACACTTGACCATAATCTAGCTACAATTGACTTTTTCAACTGTTTTTGCTTCAAAACTATCGCTTTTGCTCTGTTTCCTGTTGAAAATAAAAAAACCAATCCAAAATTGGTTACAAATCCTTTGAGAAAAAAATAATTAGACTCCCAAGACGCGTCATAATCAATCCATCATCCATTGGAAAAATTCAACACCTCATCCTACTTTTAGAAATCAAAATCAAAACAAACAAACTTGGATCATTCCTTCACTCACACTTCTAAGATATCAAAATTTGCTTGAACCTCAAGGCTAGTTCAAGTAAATTTCCTACAACATATCCTCTAGAAAAGGAGTGAAATATCGATCCAAGCCTTTCAACATTTTGAGTTCCAAAAATATCGTCATCCCAAAACATCGCTCAAACCTTAGGGTCTTGAGAATCAAAAAAACCATATCAAAACACCCACACCATCATTTCACCTTATGACCATTTGGCTTTCGACTACTCCAGTTCAACTGAACCTTACACCAACTATCATACAACCAAACTTTGAACTAATTGAAGAAAAAAATAGACATAATCAGTAGTTAGAGAAGCTTCATATTTGAGACAAAGGAAACACCAAACAATGGAGGAATGTAGTAAATATCATAGACAAACAAGAGCGAAAAAGCTGATCTTTCAACTGGAAGGCCCATATTACCACCTCCTATGTGGCAATAGGTATCCTCTTTTCGAAAACAGAAAATCCCAAAAACAAACACAATTTCATTTTCCTTCAAAACAAAAGATCCCAAAAACAAATGCAATTTCATTTCCTCAAAAATAGAAATCCCAAAAACAAAGCATTCTTTCATTCCATAGTTAGAAGTCACCAAACGTTCACAAAGGCTTGGCACTTATTTATGAAAATTACGAGATCACAACATAGAAAAAATATGGAAGCAAAAAAATCAATGCTAGTATGCCCCAAACAAACACCACAATCGACAAAAGTGGCCCATGGGGCTATAGGCCAAGTGACCTTGAAACACCTCAAAAGAGACTCATGTTCAAAGCAATAGAAAACCAATCACCTAGTGAGGAAGAAGTGATCTGTAGACAAAAAGAAGCCATGGATAGATAAAAAAAAAATCTCAAAGATGTGGTCATAGATGAGGTGATAGTGAGGAAGAAGTAAATGATGAAGAATTATTTCAATATTCTAACAATCCCAAGGTGCTCAAACTAATGGATAAAATCCTAAGAAAGGATCCAAATACTTACTTCTTCAAGTTAGCACAAAGTGGTGCTAAGTTACCTATAGAATTCAACGTAGAAGGTCTCAAAGATCCTCACCTCATTCCCTTAGGAGATGATTTAGTTGTGAGATAAATACCCAAACCATTGGATATTCCAAACATGCCACAGGTCTTCTCGAAAGGTAATGATCAAACAATGGAAAACCCTTTGTATAGAAAACCATCCCAAATCAAACAAGCAACGGTGGCCCAACAATATCAAGGAGGTTCATCTCAATACATGCCCCAAAACACTTCATATATTAACCCTTCCCAAAATGTACAAAATCAACAAGGGAAATTTCCACAATAGTACCATCAATAAGGTGGGTCATATGGTCCCCTTCCCCATTCAACAATACCAACAACAAGGTGTGCCACAAGGTACCCTTTCCAATCAACAAGGTGGGTCATATGGTCCCCTTCCCAATCAACAATACCAACAACAAAGTGTGCCATAAGCTACCCTTTCTGATCAACAAGGTGGGCCACATGGTCCCCTTCCCAATCAACATTACCAACAACAAGGTGTGCCATAGGGTACCCTTTCCAATCAACAAGGTGTACCACATGGTCCCCGTCCCAATCCACAGTACCAACAACAAGGTGTACCACACGGTACCCTTTCCAATCAATAAGGTGGGCCACATGGTCCCCTTCCCAATCAATAGTACCAACAACAAGGTGTGCCATAGGGTACCCTTTCCAATCAACAAGGTGGGCCACATGGTCCCCTTCCCAATCAATAGTACCAACAACAAGGTGTTCTGCATGGTACCCTTCCCAATTCGTCCCATCAACAAGGTATCCTGCTAACACACTATTAGGGTAACCTTCAAAATAGTTCACCCCAACAACAAGGTGTGCCACAGGGTACCCTTCACAATTAATCCCATCAACAAGGTGTCCCACCAATGCATTATCAGGGTAACCTTCAATACAGTTTGTGCCAACCACAAGATGTATCGCCAATGCACTATCAAGGTACTTGTCCTCAACAACAACAAAAAGGAGCCAACCCTCCTTATGTTCAACAAGGAGCCAACCCTCCTTACATCCAATAAGGAGCTAACCCTCTTTACATTCAACAAGGAGCTAACCCTCCTTACATTCAACAAGAAGCTAACCCTCCTTTTAAATAAAAATTACCTAACACTCCTTTCACACAACAAGGATTTAACTCTCTTTCCACCCAACATGGTTACCAAGGTCTCATACCTCCACAAGACCCAACCTATGACCAAATCATGGTAGGAAAACAAGGTTACTATACACAGGATCCACAAACAAACGTACCAAAAATAGAGGTAGATATACAACTACAGACCATGAATCCATGAATATCATATGCAGATAGGAAAATCAAAGAAGACTTATACCCTTCAGGATATATGTCCATTTCCTTTTTATTTTTCCATTACTATGCTTCCTTTTCCAAAAAACTTTGAAATACCAAAGTTTGACAAGTACAAAGGAAAAGGAGATCTAGTAGAACATGTACGAGATTTCTTGGTATCATGCATGAAATTACAAAACAACAATTCCTATCTAATGAGGATCTTTTCACGTAGCCTTACTGGTCACGCTATGGAGTGGTTCTGTCATCTACCCCTAGGAATTAGAAGTTTTGATGAATTGATTACCAAATTTGTAAACCACTTCTCATTTAGTATAGAACAGGACGTCACCATCATGGATCTATGTAAGATTAAAAAGAGTCAAGGAGAATCCTTCATCTCTTACCTATAATGATGCAAACATAAAGCTAGTCAATCTAAGTGGCCTATTCCTAACAAGGAACTAGTGGACATATGTCCAGGTAGAAGTCAACTACCAACTCACCATGTTGTGTCCTACAAAATTTGAAGAGACCATTGAGAAGGGACTACACATAGAAAGGGCTCTCATAGCAAGGGGAGTGATTAAGCTAAACAACCCAAGGGACAATTCTTCTAATTTGAATGAGAAACCTAAGATTTGGGCCAAGAACAAAAATGTCACCAATGATGGGGTAGTTGATGCTAGAACTGTGTGGAATATATAAAATCCTAACACACCACAAAAAAAACCTCAAATTGCTCAAACAAGCTATGCTCCTAATAATGTACAAAACAATCAACTTACCTATCCCCAAAATAATCAAGCAGTCAACCAACAGACATATCGGGGAGGGAAACAAAGGCAATACGATCAACCAAGAAGGAAGTTCACTACATTAGGAGAGCCACTTGAGATGGTCATGCACAAACTAGTGCAACAAAACCTCATCAAGGTCAATGATTTCCCAAACTATGAGGATCCAAGCTTCAAAACACCATGGTACAACGAGAAGGACTTATATGAGTTCCACAAAATCAAAGGACTTGCAACAAACAACTACATGAGACTCAAGCACATAATACAAGACTTGATCGACAAGGAGAAGTGGATGTTGAACATTGTCCTGGAAAAAAAGACCTCCAGATATACACAAATCCAATTCTTAACCATGCTAAGAAGAATGACAAAGGAAAGGACCAAGACTGTCACAATGCTAACTACACTTATGGTGACACAGTTCTAGGTACCCTCTCTCAAGTAGATGAAACAAGGGTAAATGTATTAACTATACGAGGTAGGGACACCGAATGTAATGTAACTACCCATCAAGGGAAAGCTACAATACAAGGAGCCCCACCTAAACCCGCAACTAAGTCACAAATGACTACAGTATTGTGGAGCAGTTCTAGAAGACTCCCGCCTTGATCTCAATCCTAGAATTGATAAAATTATCACCAACACATAGGGAGATACTAGAGAAAGCATTAGAAGGATCAGTTCCTAATGACCTCAGTTTGGATCAATTTCAAGCCATGGTTGGAAAAATCACGACCAATCACCATTTAGTCTTTTCTACGAAAGACTTTCCACAGAAGCCCTTTTGCAACCAAGCTCTCTACATAGAGTTTGGTGTCCACAAAAACATGCTCAAGAGAGTGTTGATAGATAATGGTGTAGGTCTAAACATATGTACTTTGAAATTCATGAAACAGTTGGGGTATTCTAATGATGTGATAAATGTTGGGAAAATGTGTCTCAACCTTGCAATTATATATAGTTTATTGTTGATAGGATGTATATATATGTTTCCTAGTTACATTGATAGGTGTATACAATGGTAGCATGAAGCAAAATGTGAGCATGTTAACTTTTTCAGGAAACTTTTAGAATGGTCGACATACATTAAATAAATGATACATTATAAATTTGGACCGTTCATTATTAGGTTTTAGATCTAATGGCAGATATTTTGTTAGCCTGCCTTTCCCTAGAATGTAACTCTATTTTATAAGGGCGTTGTATTACGACTGTGGTAGAGATTGTGATGATTTATGAGAGTCTAATAGCGGTCATGTTGTCTCTTGATCTCTGAGTGGCGATACTCCTATGAGAAGCTTGCTCTGCAAGTATATTGTAATCTTTGTGATTTGTTGAATAATATATTGGGCGGCTTTTGGAGTGTGGGGTTTTTCTCTCGAAAGGGTTTTCCCCACATAAATCACTGTGTCGTGGTATGCATGATATTTATGTTTCTATAATAGTTAAAGATTTCTAAATTTTTTGCATTATTCTCCTCTCAAGATTAGTGTAGGAAGTTGTTATGCTACCTTAGCTTCCTTACAAGTGGTATCAGAGCTTGATCACCTTTGGTTTCAGTTGTGGGTTGTTGGGTTTTGTGAACTAATCCAAATTTGAGTGGGAGCTTGTGTAGAAGATACTTTGTGATCTTGTTGCGGGAATTTTCAGATGGCAAGTTCATCAAGGAGAATAGAGATGGATAAATTTTTTGGAAATAATTTTGAAATGTGGAAGCCGAAGATGGAGGATATGTTGATAGATAGAGATCTATGGGATGTTTTTGATGAGAATGTTTCAAGGCTTGCAAATCCTACTCAGACTGCTCAATATGATGTTATGGATTGTAAATCCAAGGGTCTAATTAGATTGTGTTTGGAATACTCTATTTTAATTAATTTCCATGAGGAGACTTCTGCACAAAAACTATGGAAAAAACTTGGTGAGATGTATCGGGCCAAATCTTTAGTGAATAAGATTTTCTTGAGGAAGAAGTTGTATTCCTTGAGAATGGAAGAGGGTGGATGAATCACAGACCACCTGGAAGCATTCAATATGCTGGTGGCTCAGTTGGAATTAGTTGGTGTCAAAATGGATAAGGAGGAGAAATGTCAAATCTTGCTTTGTTCTTTTCCTGATTCATGGGATTCTCTTGTTATGGCTATTGGGAGTACTTCTATTATTTTGAAGACTAAAGATGTGGTGGGTTCTTTTCTATCTTAAGAGATGAGAAGGAAGGTATCCATCACTATCAAGGAGGCCCTAAATTTTCATCGAAGACCTAAGGAAAAAGGAAAGAAGAATGAGAAGCGTGACAAATCCAAGTCCAAGGGGAGATTTAAATCTCCTAGAAAGTCCAAAGTTATTTGTTGGAATTGCGGTAAGCCTAAACATCTTCATAAGGAATGTAAAGAAGAAAATAAGAAGAAAAAGAAGAAAGTTGATTCTAATTCTGAGTTTGAGAAGGAAGATGGTGATGCATTCATTGCAACTTTGGAAACTAGTGCAGGTAATGATGCATGGTTAATTGACTTAGGTGCATCTTTCCATATGACCTTTAATAGAGATTGGTTTGAATTGAATATGAAGAATTTGATGGAGGTAAGGTGTACTTGGGTGATGATTCGCATTTAAAGATTGTTGGTCGTGGTAAAGTTAAAATCATATTTCCTGATGATAGAATAAAAATGATTAATGGTGTGTTGCATATCCTTGGATAAGCATGGAATTTGTTATATGTGAGCAAACAAATAGATGCGGGTGTGCAAGTACTATTTTCTGATGTAGGATGCAAGATGGTTAGAGGTGCTATGGTGATTGCTAGAGGTGTCAGATATGGCACATTGTATAAGATGGATGCATACACTTTTGAGTACAATAGTACTGTTACCCATATTTGTTACTTGCTTAAGTTGTTTGAGCTAAAGAATTTGCAAAACAAAAAAATAGGTACATTTCACATTTATCTTCCCTATATTGCATTCAATTGTATAAATAAAAAAATTAGAAAGATTATGAGATTATAGTAACATATCATTGAATTTATACAAGTGCATACAATATAGAAAATATTTGCACAAATCCTTCTGAAAAAGTAATCTTTATTGATACAAGAGTGCATACTTGTTTCACACAAGCCGTAAGACTAACTTGTTCAATGAAATGAAAAACAATTTATACATTGATGGATAAAGAAAACAATATGCAAATATAGGGGAAGAGGCCAGTCACTGCTTGATGACTGGTTCGATGTCTATTGTCTTGCTTTGTCTCCTACCTTGAGTTGTCTTGTATTCTCCTTAGATCCCTACTCCTAGTCCCTGCATCTAGCAATAACAATGATGTTAGAGCAACACTCTAAGCAATGAACGTCTCTCACACTACATGTGCATGCACCCATGAATGTATAAACTAACCCTCAAATACATTAACAAGCATGTAAACTATAAATGTCCAAGGAAGCCATAGGGCCATTAAGCACATCAGACATATGCATATATTTTTCTAACTGTTTTCTTCATGTGCAGATTTAGGAAAGCATTGTTCTTGTTTAGTCAAATTTCAACACGTGGGATAAATGTGGATCCCACAAGGGCTGAGCCCAGCGTGCATATGAAGGACAATAGTTTAAAATTATTGTGATTTGCAGATTGACAATGTTCAATGTCATAATGGAATTCAAGATTATAGTCTTTTGAATCAACATGTTGTCAAGTTTTGTTTCAATCAGGCATTGAACTGAGGTAATCACCTTAGGGTTTACTTGGTTAACTATACATCACCTATGACAGTGACTTGATGGTCACTGTCATAGAAGATATACCATCAAACAAGTAAATCATGGATGGTTGTCCCAACTCAACTGCAGTCACAATGTATCAAGAGAAATGATCATAAGTGTTTTTTTTTTCCTCACATGACAATACATTATAGTATTTTGTTTGTTTCCTATGGTGGTCATAGTAAAGAGCAAAAGACTTCATGACAATGAATAAATAATTCATTAATACTAGCTTGTTGTCAGGAAGAAATGTGCTTATCCAAGATCATATAATTATCAAAAGAACAAGGGATAGCACCTAGTGCCTCTAAAATTAACAAGTATGAGGACACATGCCCATATCATGAGTTTGGTCAAAAGCTTTAGATTGAAATACAATTTTAAAAAAAAAAAAATGATTAGGTGGCCTCTGTCCTTGGGGTCATCAATCATAAATTAGCATTGTTATGTGGAACAAGTCATGTTACAAAGTTATGGGTGGTATCAAATCTGAGCCACATTGTTTTTTGGAAAAACATAATAGTGAGTGAGATGATTGTGCGGGGAAAACATAACAAATAGCAAAAGAATCTCAGTCAAAGGATTTTACAAGTACAGTCATAGCATGGAGGTATCCAAGGGTTTGAGTCATCAAAAACTAGGTTCAGTTTTTGCAAAGACAGAGCATAGTGATAAGGTTATGTATTTTTCCATAGTCAGGGTATGGGGGTATGACATCTGCACATGATGAGAGGAACCTAAAAAAAATTACAAGCAAGATAAATAATGAGACAACATGAAGATAATGCATCATTAAATACATTGCTTGTGAGTGTCGACAATAACTATCATGGCAGGAATAACCCATCAGAACATTACAGAAAAATGAGTTTTATTAGAGGTTTCTTATCAATGCCTTGATAAACTTGTATGCAAAAGTGTTAAGGAATATTCAAGGTGTCGTTCCTTTGAAAAAAATTCTTAAGATCTAGTGACATTAAGGGTGAGTTTCTAAGCTCAAACTCTTAGTACCTGCATAAGATTCAAAGCCATAGATAGAGTGTACACAAGTAAACCTAGAAGAGGAAAAGCAAAAGTGATCCTTCAGCCTAGAGACCAGAGCCCTCAAAACCTCTAAAGTGGGAAACCAAAGGAGTATTGAAACCGAGTCTTTCAAGAAATATTAAAAAAATACAAGAAATTCGAAGCTTCAGGCTCTAGGGTTTTGTTTCCAAACCCTCGAGTCTCAACACAACAAAATGCAGTAAAATCACAATCATTGAAGAGTAGAAAACTACAAGGGGCCGAGCTGATTATCATCTACAAATACAAAGCCTTGTATATGAAAAGAGTGCACGAAAACAACAGAAGATGACATGAGTTTCTGGGTACCTGCAACATGTATGGTCGTGGCCATAGGAATGGATTTCCCTCTATATTTGCAAACAAGAAAAGTAGTATACAGAGTAACTCGAGGTTCCTACTCATAATGCCAAGTAAATACAGAGTTAATGCTGAATAAAATGCTTATTACAAGAAGGAATAAGCAGAAAATCAAATATCCTCATCTTTTGCAAATTTTATTCACAAAAAATGAACAAGAAAATATAGAATACACTTACAAAAAGTTTACCGTAGGTTTTCTCATGATGATTTTTCTGAGAAATCTGTTAGAAACTGCCATTGTTTGCATAGAGTCTACCATCAAAACTTCAACAAAACCCTAGGTGAAACCCTATGGTCGGCATTCCAAGTTTCCAAAAGTCTCGAGTGTCAAAATGATATGCATTTTGAAATGTTTGGTTATCTTTTGTTTCTAGGGTACCCCAATGGGAAAAGCCGACAAGTAAAAGGTATTTTTTACCTTTTATTTTAACATTTGTATTGTGAACTAATACCTGTGCCTAATGTATTCTCAAATCCCTTTGTATGTGCTTCCTTTGTGAAAGCCTTTAGCACTTATGACTTTTTCATTGACTTGTATGGTCGATTCATAGGATTATATTGTAAAATGTAGTTTAAATGATGTTTTATAAATCATTTTGATTATGTTATTTAGTGAACAAAAGGGAGTTGTGGTGTATTTGCAAGCATATAGGGGATTTAGTTGGGTTTATTGATTTGCAAGCATCTAGGGAGGTTATTTGTTGTTTGCAAACATTTGGAGCAAATTTAGGCATGATAATTCAGTTTTGAGACACAAGGAGGGTATCTAGGCATTATTTTCTTGTACCTTTATGTTTGACTTAGTCAAACATGACTATTTCAAGCATAATGAAGTCTTTTGGTGATGGATTTGCATGCTAAATTTGGGGCTTTTTGTTGCATCCGACCCCAATCAGTTTTCAGTTCCTCTTTTGGTGGATGATGGAGAGTTGGTGTATTTTAGTCTCTTTTGACTCATTTTACAGGGAGTTCTTATTGGATGCTTTTCTTGAGTTGGTGACTTTTACAGTCCTTTGACAAAGAAAATAAAATTTATGTAACTTAGTTCTGGATAAGAAATACAATGAAGGACTTGAGTATTATTGACTTGAAGATTCTACCTACTTGTTCTTTGCATTATTGTGTCAAGAGGTGTTAATGGCTTTTGGATGTGAAATTATTTTCCTTCTTGAAGTCTGAGCTTTAGAACTTGTTTGTGAAACATTTATGCAAAAGTGTAGAACAATAAGTTGTGCAAATGTAATATTCTCTAGTATAACAAGTGCATAAAACTTTGAATTTCATAATCTTTTCAATTAGGTGTATCACCATAGAGGTACAATTTTCCAATTTTCATTTTTAGAAAACCATCTCTTTCTACCCTTTTCCTCAACTAAAAAGATCATTAGTTTTAGGTGATACTATAGGAAGTCGGCCTTCTTCGGAGGTTGACCTCTTTTTACAAGTCACCCACAGCTTTAGTGGTCTTCCCATGTTTCTTTGAAATGCTAGGTCTTGCAGCTTAACATGTTAGATCCTGCAGCTTATTCAGGGTGTAATTTCAGTAGATAACAAGTACTTCTATGAAAATCAAGCCTGTGGAAGAAGTGATGGTTTCACCTTCAATAGATTGTCATGGATTTTGGGTACCCAAGGGTGTTCTTCCTTCTGAAATGAAGTCACCTGCAGAGAAAACTATGTTATGGCACCAAAAACTTGGCCACATTAGAGAAAAGGGTCTAAGAACCTTGAAAAATTAAAACCTTGTTGAAGGTATGTCTGATTGTAATCTTGAATTTGATTTTTGTGAGCATTGCATTTATGGAAATCAAAACTGTGTTCAATTTTACTTGAGTTAGATCATAAATCTTGTGGTGTGTTGGATCTTATTCATTTTGATCTGTTTGGTCCTATAGATGTTCCTTTGATTGGTAAATTCACATATTATGTTTCATTTATTGATGATTATAGTAGGACATGGATATATTTTCTAAAGAGTAAATTTGAAGTTTTTAGTTGATTTAAAGAATTTAAAGCAATGGTTGAGTTGCAGACTGGAAAGAAAATAAAATGTTTAAGGACTGATAATGGTGGTGAATTTTTCTTTAATTATTTTGATAGATTTTGTAAAGATTGTGGTATTCATAGACAAAAAACAACTCTGTATTCTCCACAACAAAATGGAGTTGCAAAAATAATGAACATGACATTGATGGAGAAGGCTAGGAGTATGTTGAGTGGTGTTGGCCTAGAAGAAAGGTTTTGGGTTGAAGCTATTGCCACTGCCTGTTACCTGATTAATAGATCTCCTACATCATCTCTTATTGATAAGACGCCTATAGAGGCATGGTCGGGTCGCAAGCCTTCATTAATACATCGTAGAGTTTTTGGTTGTGAGGCATATGCAGATGTGCCAAAGGAGAAGCGAACAAAGTTGGAGAACAAGGCTGTGAAATGTATCTTCATCGGATATAGTTATGGTGTGAAAGGATACAAGATTTGATATCTTGTTGCACATAAGGTAATACATAGTAGAAGTGTTATTTTTAGAGAAATTAAGCCTTCTTATGTTACATTGTAGCCTAAACAAAGTAAACAGGAAGATGTGATTCAATTTCCTTCTACACCTGATAAAGTTGAATCAAAGCTCGAGGATAGACAAGAAGTTGAGGAGAGCTCATCTAGCTCTGGATCTTCAAAAGAGGAGGAAGAACCTCCAACTCAACTTGTTCATAGGTCTATAAGACATAGACAACCACCTAAAAGGTATTCACTTGATGATTGGAGATGTATTTTTTCTTTGAATTCTAACATGGATGAACCCAAATCTGTAGAAGAGGCGCTAGGTATGAATGTTGTAGAATCATGGAAGATTGCTATGGATGAAGAAATGACATCTTTGAAAAATAATGATACATGGGATCTTTTACCATTGCCTGAAAGACAAAAACCTGTTAGTTGTGAATGGGTGTTCAAGAAAAAGATTGGTTCAGATGGAGGTATTGAGAAGTATAAAGCAAGGTTGGTTGCGAAGGGTTACTCTTAAGTTGAGGGTGTTGATTATGGTGAGATATTTTATCCTATTGAAAAAATGACATCCATTAGATTTTTGCTTTCTATTGCTACTGCTTTTGATTTAGAGGTTGAGCAAATGGATGTGAAAAGTACTTTCCTTCATGGTGATTTGGAGGAGGATATTTATATGACACAACTAGAGCACTACATGGTGAAAGGTAAAAGTAAATTGGTTTTAAAATTGAAGAAATCTCTGTATGGTTTAAAATAGAGTCCTAGGATGTGGTACCATAAATTTGATACATATGTGTTGAGTTTTGGATTTGAGCATTCTAAATTAGATCATTGTGTTTATTATAAAACTAATGGTGATCATTTCCTATTTATTGTATTATATGTTGATGATATGTTATTTATTGGCAAAGGGAAAGGTATGATTTCAGAACTGGAATCTCAACTTGCTGCTAAATTTGAAATGAAAGATCTTGGTGCAACTAAACACATTCTTGGGATGGAAATTAAAAGAGATAGAGTGAACATAAAGCTATGGCTTGGCCAAAGTAAGTATGTGATTTCAATTTTACAGAGGTTTGATATGTAGGATTGTAGACCATTGTGTGTTCCTATTTTAGTTGGAACAAAGTTATCTATTTTAGATTGTCCTACATCTCCATCGGAGATGGAAAACATGAGAAAAGTGCCTTACCAGAGTGTAGTTAGAATTTTGATGTATGCTATGGTTTGTACTAGACCAAACATTTCCCAAGCAGTGGGAGTTCTTTCCAGATATATGCCTAATCCTGGTAGAGTTCATTGGGGGTGTACTTAAAAGAGTCTTCAGATATTTATGGAGTACCTCAGATTATCCTTATGTTATCTTAGTAATATGACTAAAGATGAAATTTCCCTTGATATTCATGGTTATGTGGATTTAGATTGGGCAGGTGATGTTGATAGCAAAAAATCCACCAGTGCTTATGTGTTTACTTTATTTGGTGGTGCAATTAGTTGGATGATTAAGCATCAGGCTATGGTTGCTTTGTCCACTACTGAAGTAGAGTATATGAAAACTACTCATGATTGTAAAGAAGCCATTTGGATTAAGATATTGTGTTAAGATATTTGTATAAAACAAGGTGTAGTGGAAATTTATTGTGTTAGTCAGAGTGTGATATGTCTAGCCAAGAACCCAACATTTCATGCCAGGACCAAGCACATTGATGTACAATATCATTTTGTTAGAGATATGGTCAAAGATGGCAAGGTGAAGCTAGATAAGGTAGAGACTTTGATGAATGTTGTCAATTCTTTAACTAAGCCTGTGAGCACATAGAAGTTCAAATGGTGTTCAAAGACTATGGGCCTTTCGACCGCTAGCAATTAAAGAGATGATGTTTACACCCTCATGTTACTCTTGCAAGGTGTTCGACAAGTGGGATATTTTATGGGAAAATGTGTCTCAACCTTGCAATTATATGTGGTTTATTGTTGATAGGATGTATATATATGTTTCCTAGTTACACCGATAGGTGTATACAATGGCAAGACGAACTAAAATGTGAGCGTGTTAACATTTTTAGGAAACTTCTAGAATGGTCAACATACATTAGATAAATGATACATTATAAATCTGGACTCTCCATTATTAGGTTTTAGATCTAATGGAAAATATTTTTTTGCCCTATCTTTCCCTAGAATGAAACTCTATTTTATGAGATTGTGATGATTGTGATGATTTCTAAGAGTTTGATAGCGGTTGTGTTGTCTCTTGATGTCTGAGTGGTGATACTCCTATGAGAAGCTTGCTCTACAAGTATATTATAATCTTTGTGATTTACTAAATAATATATTGGGAGACTTTTGGAGTGTGGGGTTTTTCTCCCAAAAGGGTTTTCCCCACGTAAATCACCGTGTCATGGTATGCATGATATTTATGTTTATTCTATTTATGTTTTGTAACTGTTAAAGATCTATTAAAGTTTTGCATTATTCTCCTCTCAAGATTAGTGTAGGAAGTTGTTCCACTACCTTAGCTTCCTTACAATAGACAAAGGAAAGAGCATTACTATAAGGGCCTATGATGATCTTGAATGAAATTTTGAAGGGATAGTTAGACTACCATTGCAGATAGGACCAACCATCACAAAAACCACATGTAAAGTTCTTGACCTTGAGTTACCATATAACCTCCTTCTAGGATGCCCTTGGATTCATGCATTATAAGCAGTTCCTTCAACCTTTCACTAGTGTCTAAAGTTTCCTCATGAAGGAAAGGAGGTGACATTATATGTTGATCTTGAGCCCTTCCACTTTTGTGCAAAATTGGAGAAGTATAACAAAATCCAGTGTATACTCGGCAATGACATCATTTCATTCAATCTCATATGTTGACCCTTCCACACCACCATCAACCTCAATTAAACCAAAATCAAAGGAGTGACCAAAAACTAAAACCAAGGTTCAAGTACTTGACAAGGCTAATAGAAATTATTACTTCAATCAAGCATTTTGCATTGGAATGCTTCCATCGATACCTAAGGTTTATGGAGGCCCTAAGGAGATCAAATATGTTCAAACAATAAAAATAATAGCCAAACCCACAATTTTCACCAAGTGGGGAGATATGAAGGATGAATAGATATTCAAAGAAGACTTTTCATCAATGATCTACAAAAAGGACCAAAAGGAGCTAGAACAACCACAATCCCTTCTAATTGATCCTAGCAATAAAGGCTATCAATTAGCTAAACAAATGGGATATACCAGAACAGGTGGCCTTGGGCTACACAAACAAGGTAGTTGGGAGCCCATAATAGTGGAACAGAGAAAGAAAAACATGAGACTAGGTTATGATTCAAAAGATGTGATTACTCCAAATACTAGACGAACCTCTTTTAAGAAACGAGCACCTTCTACTAGCATTAAGGCATTGGATATCTACCACCTTATGGAAAAAAATTACCTATCGAGGAATTATCTAAAAACTTTAGCATTAGTATAGTCCCTATCCAACTTATCAAAACCATTCCTAATGAGTAATATTATTCTAGAACAAACTCTGAGTATGAATAGGATTCTCCTTCTTTTTTCACCTCTAGCGATGATGACCTAGACACCCAATGGGAGAATGATACCAGAGCCATATTAACCATCTCAACAACTTCTGTAAGTTTTTTATACAATGATGATAGCCTACCCTCTGCTACCCATAGTTGATAGACTAGGACCAACAACAACATACACCTATTTTGGATCAATTCCATAATGATGAAGCAATCATAGAGTTTATGGGACTTCAAACTGATATACTGACAAGAGATCATAAAGCAAGGTTTGTCATGGAACTAAAATAGGAAGCATATTTTGGTGGGGATATTGTGTCCTCTAGTCACAAAATTGAAAAGGAAAACATCAAAATGAGATCCCTTAGAGAAAACCACAATGTGGCTCTATCAGATCCTGAAAAGAAGAAAATAAAGGATTAATCTAAAAGTGAAAACCTCTTTGAGGCACCCAAAGATGGAGGATTCAATCTCCCCATATCTGAATATCAAGATAAGTCAACACTCCTAGTGGAAGAAGCAAAATCCATCAATGTTGGCACAACAAAGAACCCAAAGATCACATACCATGCAATGTCACTTGATCTTAAAGAGAAAGTGAACTTCACAATGTTCATCAATGACAAAAAGATAAAATTTGCGTGGACATATGTAGACATGCTAGGACTAGATCCAACATTAGTTGTAGACCACTTGGCCATATTTCCAGGGGCTAAACCTATCAAGTAGAAACTAAGGAAAATGCATCCTCAAATAGCACTGTTGGTAAAGGTATAACTAAATAAATTACTAGATGTGGGTTTAATCAAACCCATAAATTATTCAGAATGGATATCAAATCTAGTACTAGTGTCAAATCCTACTGGGGGAATAAGGATCTACATGAACTTCTAAGATCTGAACAAATATTGTCCAAAGGATGACTTTCCTCTTCTAAGTATTGACATGATTGTAGATTTACCAACAAGGCATGAGATGTTATATTTAATGGATGGTTTCTCTAGGCATAATCAAATAAAAATATCCCCTGATGATCAGCATAAAATGACATTCACTTGTGCTTGGGGGACCTTCTACTGGAATGTCATGTTGTTTGGTCTAAAAAATGTGAGAGCAACCTATCAACAAGTGATGACAATGATTTTCCATGATATGCTACACACAACAATGGAAGACTATGTGGATGTCATACTAGATAAGTCCATCAAAAGAGAAGACCACTTGATCAACCTTGAAAAAGTGTTTGGAAGGCTAAAACTGTATAAGCTACTAGGGTATATAGTATCAAGAAGGGGTATTGAAGTAGATCTTGCAAAAGTAAAAGCCATACAAGAGATGCCTCCACCAAAGACATTGAAGCAATTGAAAATTTTACAAGGGAAGCTACAATCTATCAGGTGATTCATCACATAATGGACAAGTGTCGCCCGTTAATGCATTTATTACACAAAGATGTCACATTCAAGTGGTATGGGAGATGTGATCAGGAATTCTAGCAAGTCAAAGAGTATCTACTTAATCCTCTAGTCTTGATGACCTCTATTCCCAAAAAATAAATGATACTCTAGGTGTCTACAACACAAGTAGTGTTGGGAGCTCTCCTAGCACAGCTAGATGATAATAACAAAGAAAGAGCAGTATGCTACATCAGCCGAACACTAGTGGGCTATGAGTTGACCTATTCGCCCATAGAAAGAGTGTGTCTCTTGGTTGTATTTGCAACACAGAAGTTAAGACACTATATCTTAAATAGACAAGTAAAGTTTTTTTCAAAGGTAGATCCACTAAAGTACCTATTAGAAAAATCAGATCTAACAGGCATAATTGCTAAATGGGTAATGATCTTGAGTGAGTTCAAAATAAAGTATGTCGACAAGAGAGCCATCAAAGGAAAAATCATATTAGATCAGTAGTAGAAGCACCGATGGAATATCACCAACCTCTCATAGTAGACTTCCCAGATGAAAGTATATTGCTAATAGAACAAACAAGCCATTGGACCCTATACTTTGATGGATCCCACACTCAACATGGCTTTGGAGCAGGTATCCTATTTCTCACACCATAGGGAGATAGTATACCTAAGGCATACATAATTAAATTCCCATGTACAAATAATATCTCAGAGTATGAAGCCCTAATCACAAGACTCAAGATGGCTATTGAATGGAGGATAAAAGAACTATAGGTCTATAGAGATTCTCAACTAGTAATCAAACAAGTGAATGATGAGTATCAAACAAAAGACAATAGGATAATGCCATATAAAAGGATGGTGGATAATTTCAAAGAATATTTTTCTATCATAACATTTGAATAGATTCCTTAGATCAATATCAAAGCGATCGATGCAATGGAAACAATAGGTTCGCTTCTCAATATTCTACAAAACATTCCTAAGTATGAATTCTTGGTGGAAAAATTACTCATACCAGTGTTCGATATCCCAGAATCAGAACTAGTGTGTGTTATTGTTGTTCCTAATTCACCATGGTACCAAGACACATTTGATTACATCTAGCATGGTATCATAACACTTGACTTGACAATAACCCAAAAGAAGACCTTCACCTGTAGGATTTCCCGATTCACGATCCTAGGAGATACCTTATATCATCGAAGTCTAGATGGTATGTTACTCCGATGTATTAATGCAGAAGAAGCACAAACTTCCTTACAAGAGGTACACGAAGGTTTTTTTGGGTCCCACTCTAGTGTACCTAACCTTGTACAAAAATTGTTGAGAAGAGGGTACTATTGGCCCTCCATGGAACAAGAGTGTATTCAATATTCTAGAAAATACTGTCAATGCCAGCAACATAGTGACCTTTTCCATGCACCAACATAGGAGTTGAGACCCATCACAACACCATGGCCTTTCTCGCGATGGGGATTAGACTTGGTAGGTAATATTTCTCCCACTTCCTCTAATAGGCATAAGTTTATTATCACTGCAATTGAATATTTCACCAAATGGATAGAAGCAATTCCATTGACCTACATCACCAAAAAATAGATATCAAAGCTCATTTTGAGTTATCTAATTTTTAGGTATGGAATTCTCTAAACCATCATAATAGACAATGGAACCCCATTCAAGAATCAAGATTTCCAAGATCTTTGTTCCAAGTTTTCTATCCAACACAAATTCTCCATGCCCTACTATCCCCAAGGAAATGGTCAGGCTGAAGCATCTAACAAAACCATCCTGAAGATACTAAAGAAGACTATTAATGACATCAGTCATGATTGGCATGTGCAACTGAACTCAACTCTATGGGCTTATCGAACCAGTATCCAAACACCTACAGGTGCCACATGATGAGACCATAAATTGTCTCATATTTTATCAAAGAAAATCATCTATTTCTTCTTAATGCATTAGTGTTAAAGTGGATTTGAGTAATGATTGGAAGTTCTTTAGCTTGTTTAAAGTAGAATATAAAGTAAATATTTGATTTATTTTTAGTAATTAAATGTGATCCAAATTTCCTCTAATATGTCTCCATGAAGTGTTTAAAATGATATAATGCAGATAAATGAGTTATTAAATAACTCATGGTAAGATGAAGCTACAAACACTTGCAACTAAGAGCCCCAGATATCAACTCTAGACAAGGCTTTGATGACATTATGGGAAGATAAAGAAGACTCTAGACTTCTAGCATATTCCAATATTATTACAAAATTAATGAGCATCAATCACTCCTAAATTGGTGGATAAGCATGTAGTTCATGACAACTCATTAAGATCTCTTCTGCCACATTATCTTTCAGTAGCTCAACTTATCAAAGCAATTAAGTGTCATTAATGATAGTGGGATGTTCTTCAAGATAATCAACAAAGATTTGGGCAAGAAAAAAGGAGAAAAATCCCTTCATTCACGTGGAGAATTGAAGGTTCCCTAAAAATTAGGCGCCCAAAAATTGTGAAAAACGCAATCTCAGTAAAACAACGATATCTCCCTTTTTTCTCAACGAAATGCAAAAATTCAAAATGATATGGAAATTAGATTTGAAGGGATAAAACCCATTTTGAGAATTTGGCATTATTTGTAGCAAGGAAGGAGTAATACATGTCATAAAATGACTGAGACAAAAGTGTCATGATTGAGGACAACAACTTCAATTTTCTTAAAGTTTTGTAAACGACCCCTCAAAAATAGGATCTTGGATCCACATTCTTAGTGGATTGGTTGGATAGATATATAATATGAATTCTGTAAATACAATGTAATCATTTGATTAAAGGGAGGGGATTAGAAAGGCTTGTTTCAGCCTGAGGAAATAGGATAGATCTAATTTCATTTTCTAGCAATGTAATTCTAGATTTCTAGATTAAATTTGAATCCAAGAAAGCTTTTCATTTCCAAAAATTGTGAATTAGTTTAGTCTTTTCAATTCATGCAAGTGTGCCTTAGATTAGTTCCCTTTCATGCAAATAGGATTTATTTATGCAAGTAGATTAGATTGTCAAACAAGTTTTCTACTTTCTCTCTTGCAGACAACCATGGGCATTGCCTTGGATTGATAAATTAAATGATGAGGATTACAATGAACCCATCACCACACCTTTCTCCTTGGTCTACGGATCATAATATTTCTTACCTATCGAAGTCGAAATCCCCTCATTGTGAATCTCACTAAAAGGCATGGTCAATAATGAAGAGTATTGAGTATCCAGATTAAATGAGTTTGAAATCCTAGAAAAAAGGTGTTTGAGCATGTTAAACCATATTTAGGTTTATCAGAATCAACTCAAACAAAACTATGATAAAAAGATCAAAGATATAGACTTTTGGGTTGGTGACTTGGTACTCAAAGATAATCAAAAGGTACAACCAAATCAAGATGGAAAAGGAAAGTTTGAACCCAATTGGTTAGGCCCATTCATTATCATAGCAAGCTACGGTTCAGGAGCTTATCAATTGGATACTCTTGAAGAAGAACCCTTAGCCAAACCATTGAATAGATTCCACCTCAAGAAGTTCTATACTTGAAAGTGCATAAGAATACCCCAGGAAAAAGGGTAAAAAACCAAAAAAAATTAGAAAATCAAAAAAATAAAAAGCAAGAGAAATAGTAAAGAGAAATAAAACATTCTTTTAGTGAAAACCACTTTGTGGCACTTCTAGAACATGTACCATAGTGAAAACTTGGAGAACAGGTGTTATGTTTGAATAATACTTGCATCATTATCTATTAGCATTATCCAAAGCATCCACCCATTCGTACCATAATAAAACATGTCTCCAACCATGGCTTGATAATTTAACCTTGTTGCACCATCTACATCTGTCCCTTCTAGAGAAGGTACTCTTGTCTCGAACTAGGGGAAAATTCTCAAAATTGGTCATGGATTATATCCTTGAGCATCCCATCATAGTCAAAACAACAAAATCAAAAACATCCGAAAAACAACAAAAATCAAAACAAATTTGGATTATTCCTTCACTAAAATGTCTAAGATATCAAAATTTTCTTGAACCTCACAACTAGTTCAAGTAAATTTCTCGCAACATATCCTCTAGAAATAAAAGTACAATATCAATCCAAGCTATCAATGTTGTTTTCCAAAACATATTATGCTTTGATTCAATACTAGGCGAACTATGTGGTCTCTGTGTGTACAATGTAGGCAAGGCTTATTAGCCCTCGAGGTTGTAGGTCAATCCCCTTAGGTTTCTATCATGCTTTAGTTTAACTTAGTCAAAAATTTAAAATCCAAAAATATTCACAAAATTCAAAATCCAAAATAATTCACAAAATTCAAAATCTAAAAACATTCACAAAACATAAAAGATCAAAAACATGTTCTTATCAAACCAAACAAACTACGAGCCTCTGCATGTACAAAGTAGGTAAGGATTATCTTTGATGAGCCCCCAAGGCCCTAGGTTAGTCCCCCAAAAATAACACAAAAATAACATCATAAAACTCAGGAAAATCAAAATGTTCTACTACATCATCACAATCTGAAATAAAATTTTCATTCATAATAAACAAATCATCACATTCACCCTTTGAAAAATAAAATAAAAAAATCAAACATCAAAAGCTAGAACTTTCAAGCAAACAATCAAAAAGATTTGATTACAAACAAACGAAAACAATGAAAAAGTGTTTACTACCTATCTTTTGACAATTCACCAACAACATCCTGAGATATGCCTTAACGGATCCATTCCTATAATAGAAATGATCAACAATGGATAATAGCCTGAAACCTCAAAATAGATATGGCAAGTGATATTGCAACATTATTTTATCTTTTTCTATTCTTTTTTTTTATTGACTCATTCCCAGGATCTCTCGAGGATGTCCATAAGGATTTAGAGAAGGAATGGGGGAAATTGAGCACCATTTTGGTTTGTTGTTTGTAAGATGTTTTTGTGATACTGCCATGGCGAATACTTGCTTTATTGAGTGTATGGAAGTTGTTTTGAAAAATTAGTGTAGTGGGTACATGTTAGGTATTTTATACCTCTTTGTGTAACTGGTTCGAAAAGTTTTAAACACAACCCAACCATATATTCAAAAAAAAGTTTTTATATTTTTGGTATGAGCAAGAATATTCTTTGTATGTCTAGTTAAATTTAACATAATGGATACAAAGTCATCTTGGTTATTAATACACTAGTGCATCATATATATTTGCTACATCAAAACAAATTGTTCAATATGCGAAGTCTCTATGCAAAGAAAAAGCAACACTCATCAAGTAACTAACAACATCAAATTTCTATTCATCATCCAACATTTCTTCTAACTAATAGCTCCATCCTGCATCACAAATATCATTAGTTTTGATGGAACCCAATTTTTTATGTTCCATCTCCAAAATCTAGCTTAGTTCTAAAGACTCTAGGTTTTGTCTCCCGTCACTATATAAGGGTTTTAGTTTACTTAAGCCTTATTTGAAAAACCCTTTGAATTAGTATCCTCGCCCAGGTTGTAATTTTATGTTGACCCCTTATGTCGGTTCTTAGTCCTTTAAGACACAACTTATGCCATCAAAACCCGTTAAGTAACTAACCCTCTGGTCTTTTTTTATTGGTTGACATATGTTGGGCCATTATTTTTTCCTAAGTCGGGCTAAATATTTCCCACTATAAAGCCTTAACTCTTTTATGTCATGGGTATGGTCTCATTGACCTAGTCAGGTCCCTTTTAAAGATTAATAGTTTTTGACATGTGCAGATATAAGGACCCTTGACTGTCGTTCAATTGATGCAGACAATCGCCACCATTCCCCACGCGCCCATTCTTCTTTTTTTTCTCATTATTTTATTCATATGATCTCATGGGTGAAGGCCATGTGTCTTAAGCAATTGGTGGGCTTGACGTCTTTGATAAGGTGTACAACTAGTTGTTGAAGAAAATCAATAGTGGGAGATAAATGAGGTAGCCACATCTGGACCGTTCCCTGCGTGCCCGTTTGTTTTTCTTGCTTATTAAAATAATCACATGAGCTGGTGGGTAGTTGCCATGTGTCTTCACTGACGGTGGTCTCGGTGGTTTCAAATGGTTAGCATTACTGAGTTTTCAAATGAATCAACGGTCGATAGTGATTACGTGGATTAATCTTGACCGCTCCCTGCTATCCCATGTGGGTCTCACCTTTCCTGCTAGATTCCCAACAGGGAAGTGAGCATCTGCAGCGTGGCATGTGGGAAAATATTTAATTAAATATCTCAACACAAGGCATGGGAAACAAATTGTGCATTACTAATGGAGATATATTGCACGTTCTTGAAGATCTTTTAGTTTGAGTCGTGGATGCTATATGAAGGATAAAGCTGCGAGTAACTAAGAAGTGTGTATGAAGAAGGCGAGAGATCTAATCTTAGTCTCTCCCCATCTCCCCATTGATGAAAGTTACACATGAGTTATGACACACAGGGGCGAGGGGAAAAGGACATGTGGATCAGGGCCGTAGCAACAAAGAGATGGTGGAGCTCGCATACTACTAACAAGTGGTTCCATGTGGCATCCTGTCATTTGGTAAGTATTGTGGCTGTGTACAGTCAGTTCTTTCAAAATAAGCTGGTCAATCTGGGTTGTCAATCAATTAAAACTCCAAAAGGATCAATGACTGGTATTCAAAACTCAATTGAGGGCAAGTGAGTTGTTCTAGTTCACACGAACGAGCTTTAATAATTGAAAGGACATTGAGCTACCGAAGTAAGGAGCTGCATAATTATTAATATTTGTCTTAAAGGCATAATTCAGAATTGAAAAATATACTCGACACACTCAAGGAGCTCATGTTGTGGTCTCTCAACATTTTCTAATGTTGAAACCAGGGTTGTCAACCTGCAAAGAAAACCAGTAAGTGAATTGTTGCCCTCTTTCCAGTATTATTGATAAGTTGTGGTTTCTCAAGCTTGAGTCTTTTAAGGTTTTCTTGGTTCAACATTTTAAAGGTTTTATGTTCATAAAGAGGAATTTGTTAATTCTGCATTTGCATAATTCGTGTCAAACCATCATAAAATCCGTAGGACTTGTTCAGATAAACTAGAAACCCTACCTTGTAGTACCTCTTGTGTTATGGCTCCTAAAATAAAAGTATCTTCATCTAAAGGGGAAGCTTTTGCTCCCAAAAGACCTTTAAATAAAGACCTCATGGATTAGTTACCACCCTCAACCAGTGAGAAACCTAAAGGCCAATTGATTCCCAGAGGTCTGCAAGTGGCAAAGGGTCTGTTTGACAGGAGTTGTTTTACCAGGGATGCCAAATTGCCTTATACTAGATGGGAATTGTTTAATAGCTGGTTTAGGAATAGAAATATGGGTATCCTAGTAGGAAACCCTTGGAACTGTGACCTGGGAAAGTTGATTGTGCCAAATTTCTATATGGATGTTGACTTGCTTAAGGCAATACCTACTAATTATGAATGAGTCACAAGGACTATAAGAACATATGATGGGAAAGAAATGGTCAACATCACTAAGGAGGAATTGGGTCTTGTTTTTAAGCTCACTAGATGGAGTGATGAAATGCATAAGATAAATGAAGACAATCTTAAGTAAGAGTATGATAAAACCAAGATTGCATTTAGAGTCCTCATCCTGCTAAGATTCCTCACATAAATTGCAGGGTGAAAGATTGTAATAGGACCACATGATAAAGAGCCTTTCCCAACTATTTTGTTTCCTACTTCAAAAGGACTTTCTATTCCATTTTCCAAATAGTTGGTTATGATACTGTCTTTGGAATGCCAATGGCATGGATGTATATGGTTTCCCATATCCAACCCCCCCAATATTGTTCAGTATATGATTATACGGGGTTTCTTTTAGAAAGAATACTTGAAGGAATAATAAGGTTGAAGAATCATGAATTGGGAGTGAGATTTAGTTGGATATCATTGTTGATGCACATGTTTCTATACAAGGGTTCAATTTACTTTGGACACAATATTGTCTTGGAAAGAAAGAGGGGTGATTTGGATCTGCCAGTGCAATGCTAGACCACAGTCTTGGACAAAGATTATAGGACATATGATTATGTGGCATTCCAAAATTTGTTTGCTTTTGAACTAAAGAGAGTCTTGATTGTGAATTTACCTAGAATTTCCATAGCCCTGCATGATTTCTTAAGGCCCAAGGAGAGAAATCCTGAGCTAGGAGTTGATCATAATTGGGGAGATGTTACTTCACACCCTAATTACACTATCTTAAGAGTATATGGTTCCATGGTAGCACCTCACTTGCTACCAACATTTTGTGCTAGAAAGAATTGGTTTCCTTGAGGTTATGTGGGAACTGGGAAGTGTAGAAAATGAACACTTATTGAATCAAGGAAAAGGAACTTTCTTTCCTTCCTACACTTATTTTCTTGATTTTGTAATGACCAAGGGAGGTTGGAATAACATCCTTGATATGCTCAAAACCTACTGCATATGGAGGTTAGTTGAGAGGGTCAGATATGACCCTGAAGGTTTTATGGCTTGACTGAAAGAAAGAAACAAGAGCTACAAATTTATCCACATTTTCGAGTATCCAAAATATGTAATAAGAAATGTGTCAGACACTTTGGGGTAGGAAAAGAGACTAGAAATATGGATTGAATTTAATAAAATGCAAAGAAAAATAAAGAAAGAAGAACATGATTTCAAAGTTCTCCCAGAGGCTAAAGATATAATACAGAAGGTGGAGCATGTAGCAAGGAATTTTGATCAATAGTGGGCCACCTTGAAACTAAAGGGGTAATAGGTAAAGATAAATGGAAAGATCCAATTGTAGAAGGACCAAGTGGAGGAGAAATGTGTGCTATAGGAGAAGAATCTACATCACAAGCCTCTGAGGAACCAAGAATAAAATTCTTTGTAAGGAGAAAGAGTAAGCAAAATAAAATTGATGAAGCCCCTGCTCCCTCTTAGCAAGAGGAGTACAAGCCTCCTTCTCTTGTGGCACAAGTATCACCACCATCTCCACCAAGGCCGATAGAGCCTGAAATTGTGAACATTGATTCCCCATCACCTAGTGAATTACCACCAAGGGAGCCACCATTGAAAAGACAAATGGTTGAAGCCACTGGTCTAGTGGACTATGATGATGAATGCTTAGATGATGATATTTGGGTGTTGCTGATGATGTTTTCTGCACAACAACTTAGATAGAATATAATATCCTATGTCTCTTAATAGGTAAATCTCTATCAACAAGCCTCAAGAGATAACCCCAAGGTCTCTAATGTTAGGTCTTGACAATGCATAAACAACTTAGTGATAAATGTGAAAATGTTGGTAATCACAAAGGGACCTTACTACAAGTAAAGACTGAATCTCTAACTTATCAGATCTGGCAATGTAATGATACTTCAATCCTAAATCTAACTCAAATGATAAAGAAATAAAAAAAGATTAGGGTTTTAGAGAGATTCCTAGATTAAACTATTCCTAAGATTAATGTTGTAAATGATGAAATACTTGAAATGGACCAATCCCTCACAAACTAATTCCTACTTAACCCAGATGAATCTGTAATCTCACAGAAACAGTGCAATCTTCTAAAGTATTAAAGATTTTTAAATCATGAACATTCATCCAAGACAACCCAATTGCAAATGAAATGAATAAATCTCCACAATTGAACTAAGTACAATGGATATAAGGTCCTGGCTAACTTTGCAAAGCAATTAACAATCAGCTAGCTGCGAAAAGTATGGACCAGGGATTGCTACAAACACTTCAAGCATCAAACCATAAACACCATTGAATCAGATCTAACATACATCTAATAACCTTGAGCAATTTAAAAGATAGAATCACAAGAACCATGCAAGATAAGTCAACACAAAAGAGATCACCAAAAAACCACAATGTCTTCAATTGTATTGAATCACCAAATTACAACAACAATTCCAATGTTCTGTTACAACACTTGCTCAGGGATTGACTAACTTCTAACTCTGCTCTATTACCTAATTCGCTCTTGTATCAGAACTGTCTCTATCTTTTTATCTGTCTCCCCCTTTACAAATGAGGCAAAATGCAAAATTTATAGAAAACCTCAGAGCATGTCGGCCTAATTAGATTTTACAATAACAATTTGCCACAAAACAAGTCGGCCCAACTAATGCTTACAATAATAAATGGCCACAAAACAAGTCGGCCCAAGGAGAATTCAAAATTAGATAAAATTGGCATTAAATGCACGAATTCTACCTAGGTTGGCCTGGGATCTTTGATATAGTTCAAACCAATGCATGTAAAATAATAGGGAAGCACAAATCTCGATGTATCCCATCATTAACTATCTTCCCTCTTTGTCTTTATTTCGATCCATCCTATCATGCACCATCAAAAGAACCTTGTCCAAGTCAGCCACAGGTGAATAAATACTTTAAACCATCCTTCAATTGAGCTAATTTCAGCTCCAAAACCTCCTTGACGAGCATGCTAAATTCAGCCTGCACTCAGCAAAAACCAACATCAATATCCATTATAACATGAAGATCAAGATTAGCCCATCAAAAATAACATATTCATCGTTCAAACAAATCTGAGCAAGGATCAAAATCAACCTATAAAAATCATTAAATCATCTTCTACACAGTTTGGGATTTCAAGCCAACCGCGGAATCCAGGCTAGGAAGGAATTTCAGGGAAATCCAGGCCAGGTGGATTTTCCCGAAGAAGGCACAAAATCAACCATAGATCATCAAAATGCAGAAAAGATGCAAATAACAGTGTAATCCATCAAATTAGAGCATGGAATGATAAGAATTTATCATTAAAATCATCCATTTCACCCAATTTTTAAGTTTCACAAAGCTTCCCAGGGAATCCAGGAAAATTCGGCCAGACCGGAATTCCGCAAAGTTGTTGAATCTCTGAATTCCATTGCACACCCTAGAACACAAAAGGTTAGGCAGAATTTGGGAAAATCTGGGATCGACGAAAAATCTCGAGGTCGAAAGAAAACCTGAATATCGACATCCTCTCACGAATTCGCTCAAATTGATCGAACGATCACAAATTTGAGGAGTTAGGGCACGAAACTAGTTTAACTTGAACCTACTACAAATCTTCCTTGAATTTTAGGTTCCTTCGAAAGCAAATTAAGATGCAATGGGGATGCCCTAGGCATGAAACCCTAAATCTTAACCATGAACGCACAGAGCAAGCCATGAAACACCCAAACATACAAGAATTTGAACTCCAAGAAAGTCTATAATGCCAAAGCACCACAAGACCAAATATCACAACTCAACAGGATGCCAATGAGAAAGCATAAAGGCTCAAAGCTCTAAAAAATCAACCAGGTTTGGAAACACGATGGCAAGATAGAAATTCGGAAAAATTTGACCCAGGCAGAATTCCGTGAAGACCCAAATTCTCTGAACTGCAGTGTAAAATAGGCCAAGTCGGACTTTAAGCGAGATCCAGGAAAATCCGGACGGGGTGGAAAATCCCGAAACAGAGCCAAAACTCGAACTTGGCCCAAAACTTAAGATTTTCAACATGCAACTTAGGGGAATCACTTGGGAAAGAAAAATAAACATTTTAAGCTCATACCAAGGCAATGCAAATCTTCAAAATCAAAGGGCCAAAACAACAAGAGTGAAAGCAAAAGAGGGTCCCTGCTTTCAGCAGGGCTTTTGTGCAAAAACTGCACAACAAATGGCGACTCTGCTGGGAAAATGCTCAAAACATTTGATGATGGACAAGAATCATGAACCCAAAATCTCTGGTTTCAATCTCACTATCAGTAAAACAAATCAAAATGCAAGATTAAAGCATCAGAACCAAAGGCAGACTGAACCTTCCATAAATTGAAAATCCAAGTGTGTGCACATGAGTCCATTTCCTTCCTTGGGCTACTGCAGAAACCAAGTTCAATCAAGTCAGGCTACGTAAATATTCTAACTTTAAAAGCAACCTGGATAGAGCCTCGCTGCTAGTCAGGAATCTATAGCCTCGATGAGGTTATCGCTGTGACCCTCCCGAACATAGCTCTATTTCCAGCCAGGAGTCTATAGCCCCAATAGAGATATTCAGATACCCTTGATAAGTTGAATTCATTTGATTTTTAATATTTTCTCTTTTCTTCTTTTTATATTCTTTTCTTTTCATTTTTATTTCAACCTGTGAATAATGAAGTTCACACTCAGGGCTGAGAATCACAGTGGCACTAAAGTAGAAATAAGATTTTTCACCTGACAAGACCTCACAAGGATCCTACCGCAACTTCAGGATTTTTAAGATGTATAAGAGATATAAGATTTTAGAATACTTCAAATTCAAATTAGACCAGTGACCCATCCTCTTCGAATTAGACATTTAGATTGTGTGACGATAACGAAGACCTCAACCATCCATTCAAGACACACAATCAAAGTTCATAAAGGAAATAATCAGAACAGTCCCAGATAAAAGAATATTTTCCATGAAGACCTCCATAGTAAAGAAGAGAAAAAACACACCAAACTGAAAGCAAACCTACACTAAACAAAACAAAGAAAGCAAAGCAGAAAAAGAAACCTAATCTAACCAAAGCAAACAAAGGAAAAGAAACAAAAAAGAAACCTAATCTAACTATGTATAGGAAAAGAGCTGAAAACAACTCAAGACTGGAAATAATGCTTCAAATACTTCCCATTGACAGGTAGTGGGATATCCTCCCCAGTGAGAGTTTTCAAATGGAAAGGATTATCTCCCAGGATTTCTGAAATTTGGTAAGGGCCAAGCCAAAGTTTGTCAAATTTACCATGCTCCCCCTTACGGTCATGGGCTTTATCCCAGTATAGAACCAAGTCAGAAATATGAAAGGATTTTATCTTGGCTCTTCTATCAAACCACCTTTTGACTACACCCTGATGTTTGGAAAAGTTTTCTAAGGATTTATCTCTTCTTTCTTCAAGGTGTAACAACTCTTGTAGGCAGGCCCCACGCCTATTTTCTTTATCATAATATTCATTAATGAACTATAAAGTGGGGATCCTTAATTGAATTGGAAATACAGGTTCCTGGCCATACATAAGATGATAAGGGAAGGTCCCTATGGAAGTCTTCTATCTTGTACGATCTGCCCATAGAGAAAATCAAAGTTGAGTGTGCCAATCCTTGGGATTCTTCTCTAGTAACTTACAAATGACTATTAAGATGTTTTTATTGGAAGACTCAGCCAACCCATTACCTTGTGGATAGTAATTGGATGCAAAATTTATTATGATCCCATGATCAAAGGCCCAATTTGAAAATTTCAATGATGCAAATGCAGGACCATTATCACAAACTAAAGACAAAGGGCATCCAAAGCGATTGATGATACCTAATTCAATGAAATCAATTACCACTTCAGAAATACACTGTTTACATGCAAGAGCTTCAGTCCATCATGTAAAATAATCAGTAACAGTGAGAATATACTTGTGCCCTGCAGAGGAAGGTGGATTGATGGGACCTATGAAGTCCATCCCCCACTATGCAAAATGTTTTACCTCAAAGACTAGTTGAAGTGGGAGTGTTGCATACTTCTCTCTGGTTGTTGTGGTCTGGCACACATGGAAAGTTCTGACATGACTGTGTGTATCCTTGAACAATGTTGGCCAATAATAACTAGCCCTTATAATTTGGTTTGCAGTAGAATGTGCAGATCCATGGCCAGTACCATATCTATCATGAAATTCAGCCATGACCCTTTCAACCTCCTGTTGTCCTAAACACCTTAAGTATATTCCTTCATGATTTATTTTATATAAGACAACTCCCTTGAACATGAAACTATCACTCTTCAAATGCAGGGCCATTCTTTGTACTACATTAAGATGGTCAGGACACCTTTGATTCAATAGATAGTGAATGATATCATCATACCAACCCCCTGGAGAAACATCTTCAAGATTGTAATGCTGGACTGTAAGGTCAGGGCCCATTTCTGCCATGGTTCTTGTAAGCCCTTGTCCTCGCACCAGCTTCATAGATTGAATCTCAATATCATATTCCTGCAACATGGTCACCCACTTTGCTCTGCGCTCTCCCAACTCATTTTGCATCAATAACAGTTTGACTGCAAGATCAAGAACTATTGCAAACACTTTATTTCTGAGAATATAATGCCTGAACTTCTTTACAGCTCTGACCAGGGCATAGGCCTTTTTTTCCACACTTGGATACCTCAATTATGCATCTTTCAGTGGTGCACTCATAAATGTTATGGGGTGTTCATTCCCTTGGTCAGACTTTTGAGTCAACATGCCAGCACAAGAATGATCAGAAGCAAACGAATATATGTAAAATGGCTTCTCATAGTTAGGACTTACCAGTACTGGAGCCTCAACAATAGCTCTTTTAATTTCTACAAATGCCTCTTTTGCCTCAACACTACATTCAACCTTAGCTTCCTGCTTCAACATGGCATTCAATGGCTTGACTATTTCTGTGAATCCAGTGATGAACTTCCTTACAAAGTTGATTTTTCCAAAGAATGACTTCATTTATTTCTTGCTAGCTAGTGGTTGAATCTTAAGTATGGCATAAATCCGCTATGTGTTCTCCTCTCTTCTTTGAGAAGACTGTCAGGTCATCCATATAAATAATTATGCATTTGCCAATTAAGTATTTAAAAGCAATGTCCATAGTCCTCTGAAATGTGGCTCCAACATTGATCAAACCAAAGGGAATTCTTCTATAGGAAAAAGTGCCCCACTTTGTGGTGAAAGCGGTCTTATGCCTATCTTCATACTGCACCATGACCTGGTTGTACCCAGAGTATCCATCTAAGAAATACATCATTTGAGAGCCATTGACAATCTAAAGTACTTCATCCAATGAAGGTACTGGGTAATTATCCTTTTCTGACGCTTTGTTAAGGTTCCTAAAATCTACACACAGCCTGATTTCACCATTTTTCTTTCGCACTGGAACCAAGTTTGTAACCCAAGTTGAATGTCTGACTGGAAATATGATTCTTGCAGACAACAACTTCTGCACTTCTTTCTGAATTATGGGTTCTAGTAAGGCGTTGATTGGCCTTTGCCTCTGTCTGAAAGGTCTTGCTCCTAGATTGAGAGGGATAGTGTGAGTTATGATTAATGTGTCATAGGTCTTCAAGTCTTCATAGCTCTAGGATATCACATCTGGATATCTATGTAATGTGTCAGTTATTCCTTTCCTCTCTTCTGGAGTGCATACTTTGCTAATGAAGACATTCTTGACATCATCTTGAGTCCCCATATTATACTTTTCACATTGTCCACTGATGGACTCCTTCTTGGCATCTTGCTCTTGATCCCTGACTTTATCCAAATAAAAAATTCTTTCTAACTGCACCATTCCTCTGGGAATAGTATTAGTCTTCAAATTAATTACTCCTAGATCCATCTCTGCTTCTTGAGGTTCAATTTCATCTATAATCTGTGAAGCAAAAACATCTGAGCTTGTGATGATATCCAGGATATGCTTATCATCTTCAAATACCTGGAAGTTGGTGACATTATCAGGAACCGAAGGCACTGGGGTTAGTTCCACTGTCAACTTCTTCAATCTAGAAAGAGACAGGGGTTGCAATGTACTAGGTACCTGAGCAAGGGAGTCAGCTGTCTGGTTTTACTTCATGGGATCTACTGAATGTTGAAGGCATCGAATCCTTCAATAAGGTCCCATACTCTATGTCTATATTTGGTCATTCTTTTGTCATGACAAGAGTACTATCTCCTAACTTGCTTAACCACTAACTCAGAATCCCCAAAAACTTGCAATATCTTGACCTTTTTCTTTAGTGCCATTAACAACCCATGGACTAAAGCCTCATATTCTGCTACGTTATTGGTCCAATGAAATTGAAGCCTATGAGCAGCAAAGAAAGTTTTACCTTTTGGGTTGATTAGCTCAAATCCTGCTCTAGCTCCTTGCTTTGATTTGAATCCATCAAACCTTAAAGTACAACAACCAGCAACTATAGATTTTCTTGTTGTATCTCTTGCACTGTTGCTACTAGAAGGTTCTTCTGAAGACATCACTTTCTTCCCTTTTGGGTTCTTTTGAACATTCTATATATTAATTTTGACTGCTGGAGTGGGGTTGATACACTTTTGCACTTGTTCCACTGCAGTCTGGCATAAGCAACAATCCAGTTCAGAATGGGAGGCATTATGGACCCTACACCAATTAGGCAAGAGTAGTTCTCCAAAATTCATTCCTCTACCCAATTGAACCTGATCTTCAATGCACTTCTGAATGAACTCTTGGAAATTATCCAGCAAATTGATGATTATCTTCAAGATCATCTTCATTTTCAATTGGTTCCACCAAGGCTTCAGTACTACAAGATTCTGTTGTAAGATCGATAGGTGTTGTGTGGAACATAAGAAATTCCTCTACATCTGACTCCTCAAAAGGGGTTGCAAGCACGCAATTACCCATACTTACCTCTAATATCATAATTTCATTAGAGGTATTCTGATATTCTGTAATCATGTATTTCATCTGGGGTTCCCTTTCAATTCTAATCTGATTTGGCACTCCCTTCCAAGGAAGCCACATGTGAGAGTGATTAGTCAAGACATATCCATTCAAAGCCCTGGTGAAGTCCCTTCCTAGAATCAAGCCATAAGCATCAGGTATATTTGCCACCTGTATATTGATAACTTGTTGAATTCTAGGGTTAGAAGCAACTTACATATGAATCATGTTTAATTCCCCTACAACCTTAATTTCAGTTCTATCCAATTGTGTAACTTTTTTTTTGGAATCAGCAGGAGTGATACCCAAAGCTCGACAAACACCAAAGGGCATTACATTGGTGGAAGCACCAAAATCTAATAGATAGTTTTGCAAGTTCTTACCAAATATACGAATAGAAATCAGGAATGGAGGAGTGCATGTCTTCCCTTGAAACAAAGTTAAGGGAGTATCTACTTGAGCAACTTGAGTCTTATCCGTCTCTTTTCCTTTATCTCCAAGAGGCATGTGAACTTGATTATGTGTCTGATTTTTCCTTCCCATCAATTAAGAACTAGATGCTTTGTTGATACTTTCACTAACTGACCTATCTTGTGATATAGAATTTGCATTGTAAGCTCCTAGAACTGTATTCCTAATGGCCATAACTCTCAATAATTCAAATGCAAAGAGACTTACCTTAAGTTTCTTGAGTTCTTCTGCAACATATATGGCCAATTTTTCTTCACTCAGACCAACAGGGGCCTCTTTTGGGTAATCCACCACCTTGTCTTTACTTGCTTCAACACTTCTTCCTTCTGACATGTCCATCTGTGCTTGTCCTTCCTTTGACAAAAACTACTTAGAAACATGAGGATACAATGGATTATTGCTGGCATTAGGATCTATAGGTGTGGTGAAGTTGTTTGGAGGGATGGAAGTGGTGAAGGGGCCTCCAGCTTGTGGATGTCTGTGTGGCAAGTCCCTCAAATCATACTTCTTCGCAGGCCTCTGGAAAGTTTTCACTTCTTCAACATAAGCTTCTTCTTCATCCATGGGGCCATTGTCATTTATTGGATTTTCATCAAACAATTGTGAAATCTCATCTCCATTACATACTTGGTATGCCTCTTCCTTCAGCTGGTCTGATTCTTCTTCAGGCAAATTTTCTTTACTCTATGGAAAAGGAGCATGATTTAGGACCAATACTGATGAATCATGGGGAGTAGATGGCACCATTTCTTGACTATTCGAATTGTTCTCCACTTCATATTGGAAGATTGAAGCTGTTGTCTGGAACTCTTGACAATCCAATTCAGAATGATGACTTGTTTTATGGAGCCTACACCATCCTGATAATGCAGCCTCAGCTAAATATACACCATTAGGAGGATTCTCTTGATTAACTAGATAATTGACTGGTTGATCCAATGGAGTAGGGACTCCTCCATTATTAGGCCTCATGTTCCAATTCTTGTTTTGTCCTGGCGGTTGTCTCCTATCGAACCCTTGTCCACCAGCCTGCCCTCGGTCAAAGTTCTAGCCTGAGGATTGTCCTCTATCATAATTTTTTCCTCTATCATTACTATACCCTTTGTCATAGTTGTATATTCTGTCAGGATGTTGCCCCCTATCAAAATGTTGTCCTTGTTGATTTTCTCTGCTATAATTAGACTACATATTTCTCTGAGTAGCTTGCAACTGACTATTCTGGTTCCTCAGATAAGTCACCTCCATATTCAACTTCTTGACTTGTTTAGACAATTCATCCAGTCACTCCTTATTAGAATTTCTATATGGATGTTGGTCTGCATTGTTTTGGGAATATCCTACTGTAGTGCTGGTATTCAATGACTGGTTCAAGACTTCAGAATTTTGCAGATATAGGGGATAGCTAGCATGAGATTGTGGATGAAGAGGCTGATTTTCATTTTGCTGGGGATAGTTGACTGTAGGTGGCACTTGAATCACAGGAGGTCCTGGGTGAGGGACAAGAGGCAAATGAGGTACTGGATTCATGATTGGAGTGTGACTAGCAAGAGCCTGGTTGAGAGCTGGGATTTGTTCAGGGTGAGCAGTGGGTCCTAATGATGGTAAAGGTCTAGAAAAATGTTGTCTTAAGACAGTGCTAACCTTTACAACCTCTACATATGCATCAAGAAAAGTATTAGGAGGGTTGTTTCTCCATTTCATGAAGGTGGTTGCCAAGCTGTCAAGTCCCTCATACTAGACTTCTAAGGCAGTGGGCTCATCAATAGCATAGGGGGCCTGCAGTATGGTATAGGCATGATGAAACCTATTGTTGAAGGACCCTATAGGCTCATTGACTTCTCTCTTAACATTAGTGAACTGACGATAGAGCTCATTGGGATTGATGGGAATCTGAAACTTCTACAGAAATTTAGTCTCCAGTTCATTCCAATTTTGGATAGACCCAGCAGGTACGTGATTGTACCAATAGAATTCATCCTCTCCCAAGGAATAAGGAAAGAGCCTACATGCTACATCCTCATGATTGATTCCCCTATCCTTAAGGCTAGTCTAAAAGATCCTGATGTGTTCTTCAACAGTTCTATTGGGATCATTAACATGGAACTTTGAACAAAAGTGCTCAGGGTTCTTGGGCATGACATTGTAATTAGCGAAAGTTAATGGAGATGGGTTATTAGCTAGGAAAGCCATTGGTGGAGGTGGGGGTGGTAATGGCTGACTTATGGTAGGCTGAGGTTGTTGAATGGGAATGTCATCAGACTCAAACTCAGATGAACTTGATGAAGATGAGAATGATGGAGATGATGGAGGTGGTAGGGTGGATGATGATTCTCCCCTTCTACTGGCCCTTCTTGACCTAGTAGGGGTTGGTAATTCTTGAAACTCCTCCTCTCTTGGAGTAGATCTGGTTCTTCTTCTGAATCTTTCAGGAGAGATAGCAAACAAAAATTGACCCAACTTGCTTATTCAGGCCCTCCTTCTAGTGCCAATTTGTTGATGATGTTTTCTGCACAGCAACAACTCAAACAAAATATAATATCCTATCTCTCTTGAAAGGTAAATCTAATGTTAGGTCTTGACAATGCATAAACATCTTAGTGATAAATGTGAAAATATTGGTAATTACAAAGGGACCTTACTACAAGCAAAGACTGAATCTCTAACTTATCAGATCTGGCAATGTAATGATACTTCAATCCTAAATCTAACTCAAATGATAAAGAAATAACAAAAAATTAGGGTTTCAGAGAGATTCCTAGATTAAACTATTCCTAAGATTAATGTTGTAAATGATGAAATACTTGAAATGGACCAATCCCTCACAAACTAATTCCTGCTTAACCCAGATGAATTTGCAATCTCACAGAAACAGTGCAATCTTCTAAGGTATTAAATATTTTCAGATCATGAACATTCATCCAAGACAACCCAATTGCAATTGAAATGAATAAATCTCCACAATTGAACTAAGTACAATGGATATTTAAGGTCCAGGCTAACTTTGCAAAGCAACTAAAAATCAGCTAGCTGCAAAAAGTATGGACCAGGGATTGCTGTAAACACTTCAAGCATCAAACCATAAACACCATTGCATTAGATCTAACATACATCTAATAACCTAGAGCAATTTGAAAGATAGAATCACAAGAACCATGCAAGATAAGTCAACACAAAAGAGATCACCAAAAAACCACAATGTCTTCAATTGTATTGAATCACCGAATTACAACAACAATTCCAATGTTCTGTTACAACACTTGCTCAGGGATTGACTAACTTCTAACTCTGCTCTATTTCCTAATTTGCTCTTGTATCAGAACTATCTCTATCTTTTTATATGTCTCCCCCTTTACAAATGAGGCGAAATGCCAAATTTATAGAAAACCTCAGAGCATGTCGGCCTAATTAGATTTTACAATAACAATTTTCCACAAAACAGGTCGGCCCAACTAATGCTTACAATAATAAATGGCCACAAAACAAGTTGGCCCAAGGAGAATACAAAATTAGATAAAATTGGCATTAAATGCACGAATTTTGCCTAGGTCGGCCTGGGATCTTTGATATAGTTCGGACCAATGCCTACAAAATAATAGGGAAGCACAAATCTCGATGTAGCCCAACATTAACTATCTTCCCTCTTTGTCTTTATTATGATCCATCCTATCATGCACCATCAAAAGCACCTTGTCCAAGTCGGCCACAGGTGAATAAATACTTTAAACCATCCTTCAATCAAGCCAATTTCACCTCCAGAACCTCCTTGATGACCATGCTAAATTCAGCTTGCACTCAGCAAAAACCAACATCAATATCCATTATAACATGAAGATCAAGATTAGCCCATCACAAATAACATATTCATCGTTCAAACAAATCTGAGCAAGGATCAAAATCAACCCAAAAACATCGTTAAATTGTCTTCTACACAGTTCGGGATTTCAAGCCAACTGCGGAATCCAGGCCATGAAGGAATTTCAGGGAAATCTAGGCCAGGCGGATTTTCTTGAAGAAGGCACAAAATCAACCATAAATCATCAAAATACAGAAAAGATGCAAATAACAGTGTAATCCATCAAATTAGAGCATGGAATGATAAGAATTTATCATTAAAATCATCCTTTTCACCCAATTTTTACGTTTCACAAAGCTTCCCAGGGAATCCGGAAAAATCTAGCCAGACTGAAATTCTGCGAAGTCGTCAAATCTCTGAATTCCATTGTACACCCCGGAACACAGAAGGTTAGGAAGAATCCAGGAAAATCTGGGGTTGACGGAAAATCCTGAGCTCGAAAGAAAACCCGAATATGGACATCCTCTCACGAATTCGCTCAAATTGATCGAATGATCACAAATTTGAGGAGTTAGGGCACGAAACCAGTTTAACTTGAACCTACTACAGATCTTCCTTAAATTCTAGGTTCCTTCAAAAACAAATTAAGATGCAATGGGGATGCCCTAGGCATGAAACCCTAAATCTTAACCATGAATGCACAGAGCAAGCCATGAAACACCCAAACATACAAGAATTCAAACTCCAAGCAAGTCTATAATGCCAAAGCACCACAAGACCAAATATCACAACTCAACAGGATGCCAACGAGAAAGCATAAAGGCATAAAGCTCCAAAAAATCAACCAGGTTCGAAAACTCGACGACAAGACGAAAATTTGGAAAATTTCAGCCCAAGCGGAATTCCGCGAAGACCCAAATTCTCTGAACTGCAGTGTAAAATAGGGCGAGTCGGACTTTAAGCGGGATCCAAGAAAATCTAGATGGGGCGGAAAATCCCGAAACAACGCCAAAACCCGAACTTGGCCCAAAACTTAAGATTTTCAATATGCAACCTAGGGGAATCACTTGGGAAAACAAAATAAATATTTTAAGCTCATGCCAAGGAAATGCAAATCTTCAAAATCAAAGGGCCAAAACAACAAGAGGGAGAGAAAAAGAGGGTTCCTGCTTTCAGCGGGGCATGTGTGCAAAAACTGCACAAGTGTCAGAGTAGGATATGAAAGGAGTGCCCACTACACCAATAGTAAGGGAAGCACATCAATTGGAAACAAGATTGAGTAAATTTGATGTCACTGGACTTAATGGAAGAGATGGTATGTGGGTTGAAGCATGTGCAAAGTTCTTAGATGATGACTCATTAATAAAGTCTCAAGCTTTTATGGAATTTTCATACAAGGCTAAAAGAGATGAATATGTAAAAATCCTGGCTATAGAAAGAAGCCTTCACCTAGAATTTCTAGATGCAATCATCTAGAAAAAAGCGTTAAATGAAATGAGAACTAGATTCTAAAAAATGACTGCAAAGGAGGGTAGAGAATTGGTAAGGACTAGTGGCATTTTGTTGCTACCAGAATGGGATCTTTCTTTTGCCATAGCTTTTGAAATAATAAAGAAATGTGGTAGGCCTCTCTATCATATAGAAGAAGAAGCTACACTTTCATTACAGGGGTTTTCTTTCAGTGAGGAATGGGAAGCCTTGGCTATATGGTCTTTAGCCCCAAGCACAAGAAAGCTTGATATTGTTGAGGCTGCACCTAACTATAGGGGAGGCCTAATAATAAAAAAGCGTGTCAAAAACATCAGCCTTAGAAGTTGCAAATATGTTAGTTCATGTTACACAATTCGCAAGGGCCACTGTAGAGTCTGTGATTGCAAAAAAATATAAGCTCAGGACATAGTGCAATAAATCGTTAATTCAATATGGAGACCTTGAGTGCTATAATATGTAGTTGCAGACAAAGGTAGCATTATTGGAGGATATGTTGCAAAGATTTCAAGCTAGAAAGCCTAAGAAGAATGATGTTGACTCCCCCACTACTTCACAAGAAGTTGTACCCCTAGAGTTTATTGATGAAGTAAGTTCTTCATGGGAAATTGTGCCATATAACATGGGAAGTGTGCCCATTTCAATAGTAGAACCCGGTACATTAGAAGGGCCATAGGCAGAAGGGGATATTGATAGGAAGAGTTTCTTAGGCAGCTAAGTGAATACAAAGAGAAATGTGATAATCATGATGAGGAGAATTTCAAGAGCAATATGAAGATTGTCACAACAGTGCTAGAACACTTGAACACAAGAGTGAATAATAAGTTGAATAGTATTCACTACAGTTATTCATCCACGGTGGATGCTATCAGGACTTTTGACAATGACAGAGAAAGAGCTATCCCACTCATGGAAATTTGGATCCCTAGGAAGAAGGATTTGGTATTGATGGGAATTGGACTTAAGTAGGATCCCAATCCACCTGAAAAGTTTAAACCTACTATAGTTCTTGTAGGTAAGATTGAAGGATACAGGGGAAATATTGAACCATTGGAGAACAAAATAAAGGAGTTGGTAAAATCCTTCCATGAATCACATCATGGCCTTCTTCCATCTATTTTAAGGGATGATGATTGCATTAAGACTCTACAGGAGTGGAAAAATGAAACAAATAAGGTTATTTCAGATTAGGATGTCAATTTATTAGAAATTTGATATGGTGACATTGAAGATAAATATGGATATGTTAGTTCATTCTAAGACTGTCCTACTAGAATTTGATAAGGAAGCTAACTAGATTATCATCAAGTATGCACCTTGTAGACAGAGGGTTGATGAAGTCATGAATTTTGATTGGCCCACTTAAGATGAATTCCTAGCATAGAAAGGTAGGTACTTGGAAGGAGTGGAGGTCTGACATAAAAGGTGGCAAGTTAGTGATTTGAAATTTTGAAATCTGCAATCATGATAAATAATGGATAGATGAGAATGCACTACATAGCCTTGATTTAGTACATATTAGGCTTTTGATAAAGTATGGAAAATATAGTGCATCTTCTCCAAATTGAATTGATGACAAGGTTGCAGACGTGGATATATCTCTTATCTTTTTCTTTTCTGTTTCTTTCATGCTTTCCTTCTTTCACTTTGTATGTGTGGGCACACATTTTGAGGTAACTATTTGGTTGTACCCATTTTGAAAATTGGACCAAATCTCCAACAACGAATGAAGACTACTTTCATTTTCCCACATGTCTCCCACCTCTTGGGAATGCACTATAACCGAATGGGAGAATCTTTGTTATGGTGGTCCAATAGGGTTTTGACATGAGTACTTTCTGGCCCGAGGCTTGTTTTGCTCCTTTGTTTCTATAAGAAGGAATTCAAGGCCAAAAAGTAGGGGTTCGTTGTTTTGCAATTAACACTGTGAATTGTGAGGGTAATACTGAGCATGTTTTAGAATTTTTGTCTTAAGTTTAGAGTTCATTGTTATGTATGTAATTTTGATAACAGTATAGTAACTACAATACAAAGTAATACCATTTTCTTGTCTATTGTCTCTCCTTGTACTCATTTTATGAGTTATGAATGAAAGTAATCCAAGATTCCTTTTGTTTGTGTCTATTGTTTCTTAATGGATGTTTGATTTCATTCCTACTTATTGATTCAATGAATTAATTTAAATGCTTGGATGAGATCGTTAAATCATAAAAATTAGGTGCTAGGATATTTGTAAGTAGTAATGATCATGAATGTAATAGAGGAATGTTGTAATGTAGTATTTCTTGTGACTGTGTGTTGCTATTAATGAGTTGTTGTCTAGTTATATAGGTTAATATAAACTCCGTGCTTGGGATAAAGGCCCTGGTTTGTGCAAAGTATTTGTGGTTCAGTTTCTGTGTTGATTCATCAACTGATCACTTTTAATTTACAAATTCTCAAATGGATACCACCGTAGTTGTTTTGTGTTGAAGTTCTACCTTCTCATGCTCCAAGTATAGGACATTGATAAATGAGCTACCAATTTATTTGATGTACTATGTTGTTGAGTAATTTTATGAGAAGTATCGGTTAGTGACAATGTATTTAATTATAATTGTATGAATTCCTAAGTATACATTGTGGGATCACCCTCCTGGGTTTCACAGAGCCTAAAGCATAGGAGTAGAATTTTTGTAGCTTCCACTCATTCGTTGGCCAATCCCTTCTAAGTACTAATTATTGGAAATGGAAAAGTCCATAGGTATTTCTAGAGATTAGTTTGGTTCTTAAAAATAACCAACAAATTGGCAACTTCGCTGGGGATTAGCTAAGTCCAAAGTCTCTAGTTCAGATCTGGTACAATTAGAGTCAAGTGTTTGTTATGATATTATTTACCATGTGAAGAATAATTGGTTTAAATTATGTTGTATTAGTCACATCGTACTTAGTTTTATGCGTGAAGTCTTGTTTCATTCTCTCACCTTGTGTCAGGTTATGTTTAGAATCTTTTCTGAAGTTACAAGTACAAAGTCAGTGCAATCACTTTCTATGTCCTAGCATTCTAGGTGGCAACTCTGAATTCTCTAATACCAGTGTAAAGATAAGTTATCAAAAGGAACATAAGAAGAAGGATTTTGACACATCTAACATCATGAAGAAGATGCGAAGTTATGCAAAGAAGCATCCTGAGTAGAAGGAAAAATCTGAACTGCTAAAGAGAAGCAACCTGCTTGGGTAAAGAAAAGCTCTGAATCGAATAAGTCTATTGACTCTCCTACTGATGCATCTCCTACATTTAATATTGAACTAAGTAGTGCCAGTATCCATGAAAAGGCACATGAAGTTGAAGGATCTAACATAGACCAAGGAAGTTTTCCTATTGAACAAGTGTTTGATAATGAGCTTAATATTTCAAGAGAGGAGGATAGGTGGGAGTTTTGGGGTAAGAATAAGAATTTTTTAGAGCCTTTAACCCTTGGAGTTGGATCCATTTTTAATGGAAAGAATTTTAATCCAAGAGGTGAATCTCCTGATGTACAAGTGCACCTTTCTCTTGAGGAAGATCCTATTGACCATCCCTACTATACTCCTACCCCAAGTGAGCCTGAAGATGTTCTAGAAAATGAGGAAGACATAGATAAAGACATGCAATCTATAGAAGAGGAAGAACTAAGGATTCAAGAAGAAGAAGAGAATAGACTAAGGGTGTTAAAAGAAAGGGAAGATAGGATTAGAGCTAAGCAACTTGAGAGAGATGCTAGAAAACAAATTGGAGAAAATGAGAGAAGATGCTGCTAGGCTTAGGACCTTTGGGGAATTTTTTTTAAAATTTGCTTCTAAAGTGACCAATGGCATTCCTAAGGTAACAATCCCAATGGGAACCTCTGCTACTGATACCTAAGTCACATCTTTCTCAACTACTAGAGCCTCAAATCCTCCTACTACTGCTAAGAAGACATCATTTGTAGATCATGGGAATAAACCCATGGATCAGCCTAAGAAAACTACCTTCAATACCGGTACTACTACCAATACCTCATCCATTGAAACCCCCCCACACACAAAGACAAAATTAATCCCACTTCATCTACTGCACCTCCAAATCCTGAGATATTGAGATTACAATTGTAGAATGAAAAGATGGAAGAAGATTTGAAGAAAGTTGAAATAGAAGCTTCTAATGCAAAGATGGGTAGGAAGATTACTTTTCTTAAAATGTCCACACCCACTCCTGAATCTTCAAGCTCTATACATACTAATAGTGAGTCACATAAGAAGAAGTCTAATGAACATACTCCTAGTGGAGGTGGTGGTGGAGATCAAGGTGGTGGAGGTGGAGGAAAAAACAAGAATAATAATTCTTATTTTCAGGATGATGAAGGAAGCAAGAAAGGAGGTGGTGATGGTGAAAGTGGAAAGGGTAAAGATAGCATCTAATATAAAAACAAAGTAAATGATGAGCAAAGAGATGTTCATAGGGATTGACATACTAGGAGGCCACTCCAAGTAGATAGATACCAACAATTGTGTTTCACTGGAATACCTGGCTACTCAAACCCATTCCCTAAAGATTTCAGATCTGCTCTAGTCAGATTCTCTGGTAATAATGCCTTGAGTGGTGAAGACCATCTCAAAGCATTTTCTAATGTTATGGATGATTTTGAGGTAGAGGCAGAAGATGTCATGATGAAGTTTTTTATGCAGTCTCTCACTTAAGATGCTCGAGAGTGGTATAGAAGTTTTCCTACCGAGAGAATTGGTTCTTGGGAGGAATTCAAAAGGATATTTAGAGAGCAATATGATGACAAGACTGATTCAAGTTTTGTGTTGAATCAATTTAATAATATTTCTAAAGGTTCTAACGAATCTATTGTTGAATTCAATACAAGGTTCCAGAAGGCTAGGAGGAGGTTACCTCCTCATTTACAATTGAATGACAATGTGTGCTTGGTAAATTACTATAATGCTTTTGATACAAAAATGAGTTACCAACTACTAGAAAAGAATCCTCAGACATTGAGGGAAGCCTTCAAGATGGCATAGCATATTGAAAATATTACAGAGCAACTGGTAAATTTGGTAGAAGAGATGATACAAAACTCCTTAGAAAGTCAAAGGAGGACAAGAGTTCGGGAGCTAAGGGGAACACTTTTGAGGATAAGATTGATAATTTTATGAAGACTATAAGTGACAAAATTGTAAAGCAAGAAAAGGATCAACCAAAAAATTATCAAAGGAATGAAAGACGTTCTAGGTTGCAAGACCAGCTAATCTGATTTAAGGATCTATGACATTTGCTTCGAATGCTTACGTTAACAATTACAAACCAAAAGTGCTTATTATAATTAAACACACAAACGAAATTTAAATAATGAAATTACAAATTAATTAAAGAAAGAACAAAATGAGAGATAAAGAGAGTGCAAACGAAGATTGATAATGAAGTTTGTCGTTTAGAACGACTACATCTCCGGGCCCCTCTCTAATTGAGTGGACCGATCCAATTATTCCTCTAGAAATTTAGTTACATTCATTGGCAGAACCTCCCCTTGGTTTATAAAGAAATTTACAAATGCACTTCCAAAGTGTGTGGAAACAAGCTTCTCCAAAAGCAGGAAAATACAATAATTCCTCCAAGGAAAACAATCTCTCACACTTGCAAAATTCTTCCAAAATCACTTGCCTTCATACCCCCATTCTACCCCTTTTTATATTACATTTTTTTCCAAAATTGGTGTAAAACCAATTAACTACCCAATCTCCCTTACATAGAGAAAATTATAATAATATCCCCTTCTTATGATTCCTGGAAGGATAATATCCCCTCAAGATAATTTCTTTTTCCATTTGAATGGTTATGAAGGGATTTATTCCCTATTATTTTGGGGATGTAGTTTGAATAGGCTCCTTAATTTAGGAATAATATTCCTAATATTCTCGTAGAAAAAGGGGTTTATGGTTTCAAATCATAAAAATGACCTAATTTTAAGGTTTTTTATAGGCAAAAATTAATTAATTTTAGAGAGAATGGGGGGTGGTGGTCCCACCACACTCCCCTCCTCTTTATCTCCTCCTTTAAGTGGGGGATGTGTTCCCCATTAAGGTGGTTCACCCCCCATACCATGGGTGGCACCCCACTTAAGGTGGGTCACCCCCCATACCATGGGTGGCACCCCACTTAATGTGGGTCGCCCCTCATGGATGGGTGGGGCCCATCTTAATATTTCAAATATATTATTTATTTTTTATTTAAATATATATATTTTTTAATTTGATTTTTAATTATTTTTGCCAAAATAATTTTTGCCACATGGAGGGATGAGGTATTTCCATATGTTAAGGGCTAATTGGTTGTTGAGCTGACTAGGTGCCGACGTCATCATGCAACTTTGACCCAATCTTTGACCTTCCATAACTTCGCCATACAGACTCTATTTTTCGTGAAACAAACTCCACCGGAATTGTGACGACAAGCACTACGCAATGGTACTGACTTTGGCCGGTTTTGATGACTTTTATTTTTTCCCTTTTTTCCTGGCTTGGTTTTGAGAGTTGACTAGAAGTTTGACCATATATATCTTGAGCTCCAGGACTCCGATTGACTCCGTTCGAGTTGCATTGGAGTCAGGGTCCCGAGCACTTTCTGATGATGCCGAAACTGGAGAAAAATGGAGAATTTTGAAATTTATGAAAAATCCTCTAGATCAGTCCTCCCCACTGAAGAGCTTTTGGACCTCTGAAAGCTGGTCACTTAGAAAGTGAGGGTAAAGTTCCCTCACTTTACTAATCTCCATCCACTTTTCCTTGCTTGGATACATCCCTTTTAGCCCCACTCAGAGGTATTCAACTGCTCCTCTTCGTGAAGTCCTGGTGTTCCTGTCGAGGATAACATCTTCAGGCAACTCTGACATGTGCTCTGATGAAAGGTTGTCAACTGATGGAACTTTCACTTCAGCCTCCTTGTCTAGTATCATCGGAGGTTCGTACAACTTCAAGTTCTCAACGTTGACTATTGAGTAAATCATCATGTATGGAGGAAGATTAAGGCGAAAGGCATTTGTGCCAATCTTTTCTAGAATTTTGAATGGACCATATTTTATTGGCTTGAGCTTCCTTCCTTCACCTTGCATTCTTTCCTTGCTTATGTGTAACCAAACTCTGTCTCCAACTTGGAAATGATGATCGCTGCGATGCTTGTCATGACGAGCCTTGTACTTTGCTTGACTCTTTTCCAATTGTGCTTTTATGTCCTGATGAACTGCTTGGACCTTCTGGATGAACTTTAAAGCCCTTTCTGCATCAAGGCGTCCATCTTCAACATCATTTGTTCCAAAAGCAAAGTCCATTGGTGTCTTTGACAAGTAACCGAAGCAAGTCTCAAAAGGAGACCTCTTTGTAGAAGAATGGGCTACATGGTTGTAGGCATGTTGCACATAATGAAGACTTTCATCGTACAACTTAGGATGCTTGCTGCAATATCCTTGGAGTAGATGCACGACTGTCCTGTTCACTACCTCTGTCTGTCCATCGGTCTGTGGATGGAAGGTTGTACTCTTCTTTAGTTTAGTATCCATAAGTCCCCATAAGACTGACCAAAATCCCCAAGGAATCAAGAATCTCGATCCGATACAATGGAAGTGGGTAACCCAAAGTGAACCCATACAAATTGAAAATACATATGAGCTGTCAGCTCAACAGTGACTTTCTTTTTACATGGCATAAGAATACACATCTTGTTGAACCAATCAACTACTACATACAAATAGTCATGCCCTTTCCTAGACATAGGTAACCACCCGACAAAATCCATAGATACATTTTCCCATGGTCGGGACGGTATAGGTAAAGGTGTGTACAACCCTAATTTCCTATTACTTGGTTTTCTAGTTGTAGCTTAGTTTGTGAATGCAGATATTGTAATGGCTAATGATCGGTATGGATTACTGTCTCCTTGCCTATTATATAATGTTTCCATTTCTTAACACTCTGTACTAAAGCATAAAGTTCTTTATCGTAAGTTGGATAATTACTTACTGCGCTAGAAAAAGTTTCAGAGTGGTAATAGATCGGCTTACCTCCTTGTGTCAATACTGTTCCCATGACGAATCCACTCGCATCTATTTCAATCTCAAATGGTTGGTGCAAATCTGGTAGAGCTAGACTGGTGCAGTGCTTAACTTTTCCTTCAGTGTGTCAAAGGCCTTTTGTTGTGGTCCTCCCCAATGAAAAGTTATCTTTGTACTTGTTAATGCATGCAACAGTGATGCGATGAAGGAGAAGTTTGCAATAAACTTCCTCCTATTTTGGACAACACCCAAAAAACTCCTGACTTCAGTTACAGTACTTGGCTTAGGCCAGTTTACAATTGCCTCGACCTTCGCAGGGTCAACTTTCAATTGACCATTCCCTAGGATATAACCTAAGTACACAAGAGATGTCTTTGCAAACTCTCATTTAGACATTTTTACATAGAGTTTTTCTTTTCTTAGTACATCAAAAACTTTTTTAACATGACTTACATGGTCTTCCCAAGACTTGCTAAAAACTAGGATATCATCAAGATACATAATAACAAAAACATCAATGTAAGGAAAAAAGATGTCATTCATGACTCACATGAATGTGGCGGGTGCATTGGTAAGCCCAAAGGGCATAACCGACCATTCATAAAGTCCCTATTTTTTCTTGAAAGAAATTTTCCAAATATCATCCTCTGCAATTCTAATTTGATGATAACCACTTCACAAATCTAATTTAGAGAAATAAATTGTATGCTTAAGTTGATCAAGAAAGTCATCAATTCTAGGAAGCGGATACCTATTTTTGATGGTGATTTTGTTCAGTGCCCTGAAGTCGATGCACATCCTCCATGTTTCATCTTTCTTTGGAACCAAAACAATCGGAGAACCACAAGGTGATGTGCTTGGATGAATCACTCCTCTGTCGACGAGCTCCTAAACTTTCTTTTTGATTTCTTCATTTTTCATGACAGACAAACAATACATGCCAATATTAGGTAGTGGCACATCCTACTGCAATTGAATTTCATGTTGAATATCTCTTTTAGGAGGCAATCCTTTTGGTTCCTGAAACAAGTCATCATAAGCAGAAACAACTTTGACCAATTCAACCTTATGTTTAGTATCACTTCCTTTAAACGCCTCAAATGTTTCATCTTCTTTGGCCTTAACAAGCATTAACACAAAGTTTTTACTGGAGTTCACTAATCTTTTCATCTGACCAACATTAACTAATGCAAGACTACTTTTGACTTTGTGTGCACGTACAATATATTCAATCCCATCCTTAAATAGGTGATACTTGTTTTCCTCCCTAAAGTAGATAGCTTTACGGTTGTACAAATATGGACTTCCTAACACAAGTCCACAAATATCTAAAGGTAGAACATCCGCTACAATCTCATCTTTAAAGTTTGCGGTGATTGCAAAACTAAGCTTACATTGTTTAGTTACTTGTAACTGTGCATCATTACAAACCCATCGCAAAGGGTATGGCTTCGGATGAGGAGTTGTAATCAAATTTAGCTTTTTGACAACCTCTTTAGATATGAGATTAACTTGTGAACCCGTGTCAAATAAAGTATCAACCTTAGTGTGTTTAGTTATCATACGGTTATGAAATAGTTCATTCCTCTGCTTATCTACTTTAGGTTGCTTACTTGTACTTGCAAAAATACTTGATTCAGATGCAAGAGATATACCTTTGTTTTTACCTTGAATCCCGATGGCGGTTATCTTCGTCTTGTCCTCGGAATCAGATCCAAGATCCTGTTGTGTTACAACAGTTGTCTTATGCTTCCCTTTGTTTCCACCGTACCTTTTTGACCTAAGTTTTGGATGTAGTTTCCAACACTTAGAGTCTTCGTGTCCTTTCTTACAATGAGAATAGGTAGGTTTTTCACCCTCTTTCTTTACCGTGGCTATCTTTTTTCCTTTTCCTTTATCTTTACCCTTAGGTTTCCCCTCAGACTTATATGGTTTCTTTGAGAAATTATCACTAGAAGTATTCTTATCCCTTGACTCTAAATGAGTGGCTTGGACTAACACTTCATCCAAATTATTAGGACTCAACATTAGAATGATTTTCTAAACTCATGAGTGTAATCTTGGACATACTGACCCTTACCTTGCATAAAGGTTTTCCAATTCATGGTTAATTGTTGCATATAACCTAAAGGACAAAACTATTTTTTAAGGGAAGAAATAAATTCCATCCAAGTCATATTGACCTTACCATGGCGAGCAATTTCCTCCCGAGTCCTACTCTCCCACCAAGTGAGAGTTGTACCTCCCAACCGGAGAGTGGCTAACTGGATCATAGTAGCATCTTATGTTAGGCCTTGAATCCTACAATAGACTTCTACCTGCTGGATCCAATCATCTAACTTTTCAGCATTTAACTCACCACAATACTTACACGATTCAAATTTTCCATCAAGTTTAATAATAGGCTTAGACTTGATTTTGAAAGGATTAACAATAGTAGAAGAGGAAGAAGAAGGGGAAGATGGAGGAGATGGAGCTTCTGGAGCTTTCTCTTCTTTGTCCTTTTGATCTTCCTTCTTTTCTTGCTTCGACGAGTCTCCCTTTTCGCGCTTCTTCTTTTCCACATACAACTCTTCCACCATAGCCTTCATTTCGAGGAAGACTCACCGGAAAGACTTATCATCAAGCTCTTGCTCAGTGCTTTTCCCAACTTTAGTTTCGTCCATTGTTGGTGAAGTCCTTCGTTTCCCGATCTCAAGATTGTATTCTTCAATTTTTCCTTTGCCTTGTTGAAGCTTCAAGCATGTAAGCATTCAAATCTGCAATACTAGTCAAAACACAACTTTGATACCAAATTGAACTGATTTAAGGATCTATGACATTTGCTTCAAATGCTTACGTTAACAATTACAAACCAAAAGTGCTTAATTATAATTAAACACACAAACAGAATTTAAATAATGAAATTACAAAGTAATTAACGAAAGAACAAAATGAGAGATAAAGAGAGTGCAAACGAAGATTGATAACAGAGTTTGTCGTTTAGAACGACTACGTCTCTGGGCCCCTCTCTAATTGAGTGGAACGATCCAATTATTCCTCTAGAAATTCAGTTACATTCATTGGTAGAACCTCCCCTTGGTTTATAAAGAAATTTACAAATGCACTTCCAAAGTGCGTGGAAACAAGCTTCTCCAAAAGCACAAAAATACAATAATTCCTCCAAGGAAACAATTTCTCACACTTGCAAAATTCTTCCAAAATCACTTGCCTTCACACCCCCATTCTACCCCTTTTTATATTACATTTTTTGCCAAAATTGGTGTAAAACCAATTAACTACCCAATCTCCCTTACATAGAGAAAATTCTAATAATATCCCCTTCTTATGATTCCTGGAAGGATAATATCCCCTCAAGATAATTTCTTTTTCCTTTTGAATGGTTACGAAGGGATTTATTCCCTATTATTTTGGGGATGTAGTTTGAATTGGCTCCTTAATTTAGGAATAATATTCCTAATATTCTCATAGAAAAAGGGGTTTATGGTTTCAAATCATAAAAATGACCTAATTTTTAGGTTTTTTATAGGCAAAAATTAATTAATTTTAGAGAGAATGGGGGGGGTGGTCCTACCACACTCCCCTCCTCTTTATCTCCTCCTTTAAGTGGGAGATGCATTCCCCATTAAGGTGGGTTTCCCCCCATACCATGGGTGGCGCCCCACTTAATGTGGGCTGCCCCTCATGGATGGGTGGGGCCCATCTTAATATTTCAAATATATACTTTATTTTTTATTTAAAATATATATATTTTTAATTTGATTTTTAATTATTTTTCCAAAATAATTTTTACCACATGGAGGGATGAGGTATTGCCATATGTGAAGGGCTAATTGGTCATTTAGCTGACTGGGCGCCGATGTCATCATGCAACTTTGACCCAATCTTTGACCTTCCATAACTTCGCCATAAAGACTCCGTTTTTTGTGAAACGAACTCTGTCGAAATCATGATGACGAGCACTACGCAATGGTGCTGACTTTAGCCAATTTTGATGACTCTGATTTTTGTCCTTTTTTTCTGGCCTGGTTCTAAGAGTTGACTAGAGGTTTGACCATATATATCTTGAGCTTCGAGACTCCAATTGACTCCGTTCAAGTTGCGTTGGAGTTAGGGACCCGAGCACTTTTTTATGATGCCGAAACTGGAGAAAAATGGAGAATTTCAAAATTGACGAAAAATCCTCTGGATCACCAGCCATATAATACCAATTGGTATAATGGGAAGCCTGTTCCGAATAATCAAATAAATATTCAAAACAAGGTCCCTCCAGACCCTTTGCAGAAGAATTCAGGAAATTATATTGAAGACACCCCTTGGTGCATGGTTTTTCAAATGCCACATTCTCCTCAGCAATGTGCAGTTGCATAGATGGTTGAAGTGGAAGAGGATATTCCTGAAGACTGTGATTAGAAAAATGAGGAGGATATCGATGTACTTATGGTTATGAGTGATTCTGATGTTACTAACAGTGAGTGCTCTTCTGATATGGACTCTTATGAAGTAGATGTAGATAATCAAAGGAAAATTGCTAGTACATATCATCGACAAGTTCTCTCTGATGAGGATGTTGAGGTTTACAATTTGGAAGCAATTGAAGATGGCGTGTCACTAAGAAGACCCTCAAATGAGGAGATTTCAAAATACATGGAAATATTGGCTGCCCAAGCTAGAAGTTCCTATCATTTGAGGAATAGGACAATCAGTGGTGAACAAGGTAGTCTTGTTGGTCTTTTCATCAAGGAGCAAAATGTCAAGAACAAAGAGCACAAGCCTGATGGAAAAATGGAAGAAGTTAAATCTAAAGAAGGCAGGGGAGATAAAATTTGGGATAAGAGAGTAGATAATCCAAAAGATACTCAAGAATTCAAATCTCCTGTTACAAAGATAAAGACACAGAAGAAAAACCCTGAAGTTTCAAGGAAAGACGAAAAGCATAGGGCTGAACTACCCAAAAATCAACAAAAGGAGAGCAACAATGAACAAGGTATGTTCCCAATTGAATTGCCCAAGTATACTCCTGTTGATATGTTTCAATTACTTATTCAAGTAAAAGTATTTGTGACTTTCCTTGAAATGATGAGAATAGAGGAACATAAGCAGAAGGCAGTAGCCCTTATCAATGGTACTACTATAGCCTGTAATGATTTAGTGGTGCCCAATCCACCCAAACTGAGTGAAAAAGATAAGAAAGACAAGGAATTTTATGGAGTTATCACCAAGATTCCCCATATCTTCTTAGGAAATTCAGTAAATACTTGTCCTGAGAAGATATATCCATTTTTTCTCACTTTAATTGTTGGGGAAAATTTTATAAAAAATTATATTATTGACTTTGGAGCATCAAATAACATCATTCCAGCTAAAATTATGGAAGCATTAGGACTGAAAATTGATAGCACTCATGGTAAGTGCTATGCTATGGATTCAAGAGAAGTCCCTATTATTGGTGTGATAAATGAACTTCCATACAAATTAGCATCCCACCCAGACAAAGAGTTTAAGATGAGTGTGGTGGTAGTGGATATCCCACCTAATTATGGAATGTTTCTATCTCGGAAATGTAGTGCATCTATGGGAGGAAGTATGCAATGTGATATGTATTATGCCACATTTCCCATTGATAGTAAGGATGTTCAAGTGATGAGAGAACCAAGAGTCCCACATATGTTGGAACATGTTTCTAAGGATGATACAATTCTTTTTGTAGAAAGTAACATCAATAATTTCAAAGTGCAAGAACTACCAAGAGAAATTGATAGGTTCCTTGCACCAATAGAAAATGAAGTTGTAAGATTGTCTAACAAGGATGGACTTTGGAAAATGTACTTTGATGGTGCAAGTTCCAAAGAAGGGCCTGGTGTAGGGATATTACTAGTATCACCTAGTGTTCGTACTTATAAATTCTCTTTCACATTGTCCTTTGTCTCTACAAATAATGTGGCAGAGTATGAAGCTTTATTATTGGGGTTGAGACTGGCTGAGAAGCATGGAATAAGAAAGTTAATGGTGATTGGTGATTTTGAGCTTGTGATATCCCAAGTAAGAGCCAAATATGCCTGCAAGAATAACAGACTAAAGCAATACAAAAATGTTATATGGGATTCCATTGAGCAGTTTGATGCTTTTGGAATTGACTAGATGGAAAGAGGACAAAATAGAGTAGCTGAATTACTTGCTAACATTACATTGAGACCCGATGATATAACTTTCATAGGAATCTCTAAGGTTGAAATATAGACAAGGCATTCCATTCCTGACAATGTGCACAACTGGCAGATCTTCAATGATGATGAGGATATTCTCAAAATATTGAACTGTGTTGATGAATATGAATGTTAGGAGATTGACTTTGGTGGATTTGTTGAAAATATTGATGGAAAGGACACATTATTTGGAAAAGATGTCATCCAGTTAAAGACAAATAAAATCCCCAAAGGCCTTGTAGCTCTTGAAAGGGTCTTTGACAGTTAAGATAAAAGCAAGACCAAGACAACTGTCGCTCACCCTAAAGACCCAAAGGAAATAAATTTGGGAATTGAAAATGCCCCAAAGAAATTTTATGTAGGAAAGAAGATGAAGCCAAAAGTGAAGGCAATGATAATTTTCTTGCTTAGAAAATACAAACATTTCTTTGCTTGGTCATACGATGACTTGAAAGCTTATAGAGAGGAATTGTTTCAACATGAAATTCCTTTGAAGGAGAATGCTAAACCTTTCAAGAAAAAGCAGAGACCCATCAATCCTACTATAGCTCCCAAGATGCAAGAGGAGTTCGTAAAGTTAAGAGACACTGGCATTATAAAACCCATTAGACATTCTTCATGGGTATCCAATTTAGTACTAGTAAGGAAAAAGAATGGTGATATAAGGTTGTGTGTTGATTTCAGAAACCTGAATATATCCTCACTAAAGGACAATTACCCATTGCCAAAAATGGAAGCTATGTTACAGAAGGTGATTGGATGTGAGCTATTGTCAATGATGGATGGTTTTTCAGGTTATAACCAAGTAAAAGTGAAGGAGTCTGAGCAATACAAGACTACATTCACTACTCCATGGGGTACCTACGTCTACATAAGAATACCTTTTGGCTTAACAAATGTAGGTGCCACTTTTCAAAGGGCTATGGACGTAGCTTTTTCTATTTTTATTGATTTGTTTATGGATATATATCAAGATGACCTAACCACTTACTCCAAGAAAGAGGAAGATCATTGTATGCACTTAGATAAGGTATTCATCAAATATATAGAGTATGGGGTATCTCTGAATTTGAAAAAATGTGCTTTTGGGGTCATTGAGGGTAAATTATTGGGGCACATTATGTCTAAGGATGGAGTAAGAATAGACCCTAAAAGAGTAGTAGTCATAGATAAAATCCCTCAGCCAAAAAATGTCAAGGGCATTCAGTCATTTTTTTGAAAAATAATTTTTTTAAGAAGGTTTGTGACTAACTTTGCATAAATCACAAGACTTATTTGTAAGATGCTGAAGAAGGGAGAAAATGTGCTTTGGAGTGAGGAGCCTAGCCAGGAATTCAAAAAAATTAAACAAGCTATTAAGGAGGCTCCAATATTGAAATATCCCAATTTCTCCAAGCTAATGCACATTTTTTCTTTTGCTTCTTTTCATACAATTATTTTTGTTTTGTTACAGAAAAATGAGGAGGTCTTTGAACAACCCATTGCATTCTTTAGCAAGTCTTTACAAGCTGCAGAGCTAAAATATGACATGACTGAGAAGCAAGCACATGCTCTGGTTAAGGATGTAAAGAAATTCAAGACTTACCTACAGGGAGCTATTGTCATAGCTTTTGTACCAAGTGTTGTTGTGAAAGATATTTTCACTCAGGAATAGACTACAGGAAAAAGGTGTAGATGGATCAATAGGATCCAAGAATTTAACATTGATGTTCAAATCACCAAATTAGTAAGAGGTCAGGGCCTAGCTAAGTTAATGGCAGAAGCTAATTTGGAGGCTAATCAGGTCAATTAGACATAAGTGATTGATGTTGTACCTATTTGTGATATGCAAACATGTGGATGGTATAGAAGGATTGTCCAGTATTTACAAACTTTGCAGTGTCCTACAGATATGGTTGACAATGACAAGAGGACATTGAAATTGCATGCCATCAAGTATGTGATTATTGACAATGAGCTATGGTGGAGAAATCTAGATGGTATATTGCTCAAATGTGTAGATGGAAAGTAGGCACTAGAAATCTTGTAGGAAATGCATAATGGGGTGTGTGGTGGTCATTACATGGAAAATACCACTTCCCACAAGATCTTGAGAGCGAGATTCTAGTGGCCTACTATTTTTAAGGATGCTCACAAGTTTGTTAAGACTTGTGATTCTTGTCAAAGGTTTTTAGGAAAGTTGAAGTTTTTAGGCAATCTACCACTTAGGCCTATGACTGTTCAAGCCCCTTTCCAACAATGGGGAATTCATTTCATCAGAGAGATACTAGAAAAGTCTAGTGGAAGAAACTCATGGATCCTTGTTGCCATTGATTATTTCACGAAATGGGTAGAAGAAATACCCACAAAGAAGGTGACAAGAAAGGTGGTAGTAGATTTCCTCTTAAATAACATTCTCACTAGGTTTGGAGTCCTGAAAAAGATCATTTCAGATAATGCTATGTGCTTTAGATATGAGGAATTCAAAGAATTTTGTGATAAACATGGCATACAATTTTCTTATTATTCACCTTACCATCCTCAAGGAAATGGTCAGGTTGAGTCTAGTAACAAGAGCTTGATGAAAGTCATCAAAAGGGTGATGGAGAAGAAAAAAAAGGCTTGGCACTCAAAGCTGAAATTGGAACTCTAGGAAGACAAAGTGACTGTGAAAAAAGCTACTGGTTATTCACCGTTTGGCTTGGTATATGGTCTAGATGATAGATTGCCACAAAATAACCTATTGAAGATGTATAAGTTTGTGCAAGAATATGACAAAGATGTATGTGATTATATGAAACAAAAAATTAACAATCTGGTGCAATTGGATGAGACCAGAAGAGAAGCTCATGCTAATAATATGAAGATGCAGTTGCAAGTTAAGCATCTACATGATAAGAGAGCTTCTCCTAGAGTGTTTGAGGTAAATAGTATGGTGTTAGCCTAGAATGCAAGGGCTCAGGACAAGGGAAAACATGGGAAGTTTGAAGAATTATGGATTGGCCCCTATCTGATAGCCAGTACTCATGGCGAGGATTCATATTTCCTCCAGACACTAACTCATTTGACTACAAAATCTGACGAAATTGTCTGGCGAAATATGTATAATTTGATGTGTAATTTTCAATTTTTTGAATTTTATCCTCGACGTTCGTCGAAATTTCAACGGACCTGGGTTTTATCACAATTTTGACTATCAGTTTCGTCAAAATTTTGACAAACATGAAAAATATAAAAAAATCAAACTGTGGCCGACATAAAGAAAAGTGAGTTCGCTGATTTATTGTGACAGTGTTTTGCTCTACTTGAGATAGTTTGTGGAGAACTAAGGACGATTTTCTTAGGAAAAATCAGAAAAAATTCAAGAAGATATTGCCAGGTTGAGGGTAGTATTGTCTTTTTGCAGAATTCAATTGTGAAGTCACATTTGTAGTTCTAGGTTTGAAAATCATATTTTAAAGCAACATCTCATCAGATTTCATTTTTAGAGGTTTAGGGTTTTGAGAATTTCATGTCCAGATTTTGTTATGTGGAATCACCATAAGATCACAAACACAGAACATATTCTTGTGACTTTAATTATGTGATCCATAACTCTATTGGTCATGTGGCACAGTTGTGCTATAACAAATACAGGATGCATTCATGTGTGACCCAAGTTTAATGTGGCTATGTTCTGATAGAAATGGAGGCACTCATATAATGTAGTTAATTCAGGTTGTATAATGTAGGTTTCAATCATCATTGAGTGAATTCAGGTTGTCTCAAGTTTAACAAGTTAGGATGCAATTATAGCATGATCGAAGAGTAATTACCTCTTGCTGCAATAAAGAGCCTATAACTCTAGTTGATATGTAGAGTGGTTGTGTTATATCAATTATGTAGTGCATTCAAGCACAACCTATGTTTAATGGGCTATTCTAGAGAGTGATCAATATTTTCTAAACCTTATGAATGTTACTTAAAAGTGTATAACTTAAACTACAAACCAACTTTGTTACATACTTGAATGCAATCTTGGGTTACCACAAACTATAATAATGTGATCTGCTAATAACCATTATGGAAATTATTAAAGAAAGACCCATGCTATATAGGATAGATTTCCCTGATCAGGTTTACATACCTTAATGATCAAACACAAGCTTCCCACACACTCTAGGATACAATCCAAGACCATACCACAAATTTGTCAAGACAACTAATTTTCTAACCCAAGATTTAAGGTTGTTTTTTAATACCAACAGAAGCATTGGTAAGAGCATGATTAGGGTACAAACCCTAGGCCTCGTAGGAACATAACAATAACTCTAGTGGATTAGTGAGGTTGCAATACTAGAAAGATTGAGACATTGTAGCTAATAACAAAATCTTGCAGTCTAAAGATTGTAGCCAATAACAAGCACACTATGTAGCTTAGTGAAATTTGTAAATGCAATCTACGGTAAGAAGAATGACAGTCACTTGAGATGTGACAGTCAAAAAGAGGCTGAGCAGTGACAAGATAATAAAGCTCAAACCTTGAATAGTAAAGTGGAGATTTTAACAGTGAGTTTCCTTACCCCCTTATTGACCTTAAGGGTTTTTCAAATGCTTTTGGTAGTGTTAGACAAGGCAAATGCAATCAGGGAATAAATGTCCAAATGAAGTAACAGTGGTAATCATAGGTTCAATGTTTCTTCTTAGCCATTAATGTATAATGGAGGTAGTGGATTGCATGTTTTAGCAGTATTTTGAGACTCATCAACGATGGGGGAATAGTGAATAATACCTTATGGACTGTGAAGTAGTGTCAATAAGGTTGAAGGATCTTAAGATCTACAATACCATGAAACAATGAGTCCCCTGTAGTAAGTAGGCAGTCTATAGGGCATAGTTTGATTTTATAGAAGGATGCTCATGAAAGGAATCTTCAAGTGATAGTGAGTGAGTTGTTTGAGATTGCAGCTAAGGGTGCAATACCTAGTCTTAAAGGAAGTTAGCAAAGTAGTAAATGTGCAATAAAATCAAATCGTACACAACAAACAATTCACAATGTTATCTTACATAATGCCTTGAGTTTGAAGACAAAAATCTCATTGTATCTTGATGAAAGTGGTGACCTTAATGGTCAATAACTGGAAACCATGATTTTAAAACATGCTATTGTGCTTATGGAGACAACATTTTAAGCAATGTAGTGAGTAGTGGTTTGGAACAATGGAAGGTATGAGGACTTGCTTTATATGCATACTATGCAGTCTAGCTTAAGACACCATTCTTAGAAGAGATTGAAGATGGATTATGGAACTCAAGGGTTACCATGAAAAGGATTAAAGCAAAGACTGAGATCTATTTAAAAGCCACGGTCATGAAGATATTAAAGATGTCACATGCAAAACCCTAGTAGCTAGAGTAATGAATACAATTCCAAATAATATAGTGTGCTAGGGCAGATTTAGGAGATCTCCACATTATCTAATTACAGGGAAATACATCATTTATTTATTTTTTTAATTAAAAAAATCATTCTAAACCCTATATAGGATACATTGATACTTCAAAAGCCTCTGAAGGAATTTGAGATTATGCAAATATATGTCAAGTAAATACCTAGATTACAAATAGTAGTGGGACAATGTAAGATTTGTTGAGCAAAGCAGGAATGAGATAAGCAACAATGATCCTATGCCTCCTTTCACACACATCTCCTCACCGTTCTCTGTCATTCTTTACGGAAACACTTCTCCATTTTGGAGGTCTATGCTTGAAAATAATGTTTTGACGAAGGTTTTAGAGTATGTTTATTAAAATGAAAACTCCATTCTAGTGGGCTACGCCTGAAAATAATATTTTGAAAAAAGTTTTAGGGTATGTTTATTAAAGTTTTAGAGTATTTTGGTGGGCTATATTCTTGATTCCTTAAATTATTTATTCAAATGGATTGTGACTAAATAAATGACTAACTATTTAGTCATTTTTATTTGTGTGACTAAATAATTTTTAATCAATGACCAAACTAGTAATTTATTTACTCATTTATAACTGAGTTGCAAAAAATGAGCAGAATTTAGTCATTTTTAGTTGTTGTGACTAAAAGTTTTAGTCACCTAGTCATTTATTTGCCAAATTCTACTAGTGTGTGTTTCCTTGTGTGATTAGGGCTCTCTCAATGTTGAGGGCCCTACAAATAAGCTCATCATAAGAAGTGACACATTGCATCTTTAACTAAAAGGATAAATCTGTATTGACATTAGCAATGATGATTCCAACTTGTTGCTCCTTAGGAATGGGTCACTTGCTCTTACTAGCTCGCTACCTCCATCGTTGTAGGAATTTTGCGATGAAGTCAATATTATGATTTTAGGAGTCTTAACGGTTGGAAATCATAGTAAAATCAGAATTTAATAAGTTTTGGAATTAGCATTTTAAAGTGTTTTTTGAGGTCATTAACTTCAGACTATCTTCTCTTTTGCAGGGGTGGTTGCATGCCAAATTTTTTTGGTGTAAAATATCAGAATTATTAAATTTTGTTACCTGTCTATGAATAAAAATTATTGGAGTGTAAGTTTGATATTTTTTGAAGATCTAAATAGTCAAGTTTGGTAAATAAAAATCATGTTAGATAATATTAGTCCAGAACAAAATGAAGAGACACTTGATAGATTGTGGGCTAAATTGAAAAGAAAGGGTGATGAGAATGTTATTGTCGTTGCAATAATTGCAAGGGCTTAAAGATGAGATAAATTTTAATCACAACAACTGAGAAACATTGTAGGCAACATGGTCACGTTGAAGGGGGGCATGATTATCGTCCATTGGTAAGTTGTTCATTATATGTGTTTATATTGATTGAATTTGTAAATGTTTATATCGTTTTAACATTTTATATATATATATAATCACTTGATCACGATCATGGTTTTATTTGTGTCTATCATTATTATAAGGTGGGGCACCCTAGAGATGATATGGATTATTACCCAAGAATGTGGTTTTGCAAGTGGATGAACATGGAGCTGTGAATATCAAAGTTGAAGTTAATGATCCTATGGAAGATGATCATGCACCAGAAAATACAGTTGAAGATGATGGTACAAATACATTGATCCATGAGACATTTAGTGGTAGAGTTGATCATGATGATCAGATGACTTTGATGATGTTCATGATTTACGTACTTGAGAAGGCATACGAGCCCCTTTATGAAGGCTCCCAAACAACTCTTCTCTTTGTTGTATTGTTGTTGTTGAACTTGAAGGTTATGAATGGTTTATCAAACATAGCAATCTCACGAATGTTAAGTTATGTCATAAATGTCATCTTTTTTCATCTATTTTAATTGTTGTTAGTTCATCACTAGTAAATAAAGGATGAAATATGTACCATTAATATTCTTTATATTAACAATTTTATTTTTTTGTAGATTGACTGGTGAATTTTTGTTACCACCATAAAATATTTTACCTTGCTCATACCGAGATTTATTTGGCATTATGAAAGATATCAGAATGGAGTATCAAGTAATAGATGCATGTCCCAATGATCATATTATATATCATAAACAACAGGAATTTGCAACAGAATGCCCAGAATGTCGTATCAGTATATATCGAACAAATCAACTAACAAAAAAGGTGCCTTGCAAGGTTCTTCGTTATATTCCCATTATTCCAACAATTATTTAGGTGTGAAAGCTTAGCACAATTTATGGATTACCATGCATGGAATAAAAGTGGAGATGACATTCTTCGAATGCCTGCAGATGGTTTTGCATTTAGGGAGATGGAGAAAAAATGGCCACACTTTAAAGAAGAACCTCATAATCTTATAATTTCATTGGGAGTGGACAAGAGTCGATCCATTTGGAGAAATGAGATCTATTTACTCAGTGTGACCTACTTTTTTATCAACAATAACATTTCTCCATGGATGTAAATAAATAGGGAGCACATAATGTTGTCAATGATTGTTCCATGTATTTTTTTACATCAATTTTCTTTAACGTAGTAGCATCTCATTTGTCTTATTTGTTGCATAATGACATATTTTTTTCATTCAATAGTCATGTACATTAATTTATATATATTATAGTAAAATGGTTATAATAATTATGTAATGTTTATGTTCATTCAACTAGGTAAGTACCAAGTTAAAGATATGAATGTATATATCGAGCCTCTTATCGACGAGTTACTAAAAGTTATGGAATGGGTCACTATGTATGATGTCTCTAGACCAATAGGACAAAGACAATTTCAATTCCATGCAGTAGCGTATGGACAATTCATGATGCCCAGGGGCTAACAAATTTTTGTGTGGTATGTTATAGCGTTCAATTTGCACTTTAACAATATTTAATTTGATGAAGTAGATATCATGCATGTTTTAAAATAATCTATTCACTATAATTATAAAATTGACATATTTTAATCCAATTATATATGATCTTGCGGGGTCCTTCAAACAAAGGAAAATTTACATGTCTAATTTGTGGTCAAAGATGAAATCTAGATGGATTCAACAAGTTTAGGAAAGTAGGTGTTTGATATTTATAGGCACTTCCTCCATAGAAATCATAAGTATCAAACTACTAAAAACATCTTTTTCAATGGGAAAGAGGAGACTACATCAAAACCACGAAGGAATGACACCTAAGCCTATGGAAGTTGGAATATAATAGAATTAGTCAAGGTTATACATGTCCGGATCAAATTGTTTATCTATCATATATGATATGTTTTGAATTTATATTTTTATATTGTGTTGTGTTTACTCATGTTGTAATTGACAATGATTGTCGTTGTTAATTTTTTTAACTTATATGCTTCATGAAGGTCATCAAGACATTAATGGCCGACTTCCACAGGGATTGAAAAGTTATCCTAGACAATTTAGTAGGTTGCCCTACTATGAGTAGCTACAAATTGTGCATTTGTTTGATACAATGCATATTGAAAAGAATATAACAAAAACATTATGGAAAATATTGGATGGAAGGCATGCCAAAGAAAAAATTGTCAAAATTTGTAGTGACATTCAGGAAGCCAATCATGCAATGAAAAATGTCATTCAATTAAATAGCGATGGAGACCAAATTAATATAAGTGCCCTTCCTTGGTTATTAATAGAGCAGTAAAGCAATGCTATAAAAGAAGTCATACGAAAAATTCGATTTCCCATAGGATTTGCTGCAAACATAAAAAATATAATAACAAAGAAAGGTGAATTTGGGTAAGGGATGAAAACACATGATTGGCATACCTTCATTAAGGTAATTATTCTGGTATATTATATACACTTGTATAATTCATGTACTTTTCAGTGTATTGTGTTTACTACTTTTGGAAAAATAATGAAAAGATCATTTTATAATTGTTGCAGTACGTTCTACCTCTATCTCTCCCAGACAACTTTGACAACAATGTCAAACAAGTTATATATGATCTTGGAAAATACATGAGGTGAGTAGTGATATTTGTTCAATTCGTTGTATACATCTTATAATTGTCATTTGTTTTACTTGTTATGTAATATACTATATATTTTTGTTAAATCTCGTTAATATATTTGCTCCTTGAATCACTTGTAGATGGTTTTCATCTAAAGAAATCCATAAAGAAGATATAAATTATTGGAAGAGAAAAATTCCTCGTCTAATGTGTGAAATGCAAAAGTGTATACCTTCGACATTTTCAATGCACATGAACACTACCTCATACACCAAGTTGAGGAGATTGAATTGTGTGGACTTGTACACACAAGGTCAATGT